>JAUZNJ010028532.1:0-16021 GCA_034780135.1 Jordanella pulchra | reverse complement strand
AATTAAATAGTAAGAGTATACTGAAATAAAGAACCCAACCTCACTTATTTACTGATATTGCGTAAGTGAGGGCTACACATAGATAATCTATAAATAGTATTTTATTAGTCTTTGTAGGAGTGTATATAGACCTATAACTTGCTGTACTCCCATTCAAGCATAACGGCGATCTCTATAATCACTCGTTTATCAGCTCTGCGCTGCCATAAAGCAAAGGATGTCTGCCTCCACAACGGCGAACCTATCCATCCATTTTCTTTACACCCTTGTCCCTAATGGGGTCGGGAGTGTTGCTGGTGGCTATCCAGGGTACACCCTGGACAGGTCGCTGGTCTGTCACAGGGCAACATAGAGACACACAGAACAAATGCACACACACACTCACACCTAGGGAGAATTTAGGGGAGACCAATTGACCTAACAGTCATGTTTTTGGACTGTGGGAGGAAGCCGGAGAGAACCTACGCATGCGCAGGGAGAAAATGCAAACTCCATGCAGAAAGACCCCAGACCGGGAAGTGAACCCAGGACCTTCTTGCTTCAAGGCAACAGCTCTACCAGCTGCGCCACCGTACAGCCCAACTGCAAACCCATTCCTATGTAATTATAATTATCAATTTCCAAGGCAAGGCAGACATAAAGATTGAAACTTTCAGTTCAGTTTCGGTTTATGAGGGAAAAGAATAAAGAGAAAGCAAAACTTATTCCCTTTTCTAGTAAATGCAAAGCAAGCTGCTAAGCCACACCTCCTGCTTTTTTGCTGGATATCCTATATAGCACACCTTCCAGTGCCTCTGCTCACAGAAGTAGTGAATCATTTCTTTGCAAATAATCTGGTTGATTTCAATTTGACTTTTGCTGCAAAGCTTGTTGAATCATTGATAGTCCCCGTGTTCTGGAATTGTTTTAAAAGCTTGTTCTTCCTATTTTTTTTTCCCTTTTTCTTGCTTTTTGTCACCTTTGTCTTTTCTTCATTATCTTAAAAAACAAGTAAGACTTTTCCTTTTAAAATTTTAAATTTGATGTTAAAGTTAATAATTTTTACCAGATGTTATTAAGAAAAGATGTAATTTTTCTGATCCATATATAATTTATTTTTCAGATTCCTATTTTGGCCATGGATGATGTTCTTTGCAATTTATTAAATGAATGGGGACTAACTGAGTGGATAAGCAGATTTAAAGGTTGAGTATTGCATTACTTTACTCTGGTTACTCTGGTTGACATGTATGACTTTCACCCGGGAGTGCTGGGATCAAATCCCGTCTGGGCCCTCTGTAGTGTGCACCTTGCCACATTAGGAAATTTAAAAAAATGTGTTGTAAAGCAAGATAAAAAAAAAATGGGTCAGGTCAGTCCATCAAGACAATATAGGAAAATGTTTTAATATGTAATTTGTGCACTTATTCATATACTTAAAGCTTTGAAGATCAAGGAAAACTGACATACTGTAAATCTGAATGATTGCCAACATACTGCAATCAACAGCATGCAAAAATTGTTAGATAACATAGAAAACTTCCCATTCACATATTTCAGTGTAACTTCCTTTTAGCTTTGTTTGGAATAACCACTCCATGTGGCAACCAACACCCAGCACCGTATAAAAGAATCAGAAATATTCTTGCTGCAACTCCTTTTGGCTACTCTGACTAACTGCAACAGCAGCAAGCAGCACAGACAAACCACGGCATATACATACTGTACTGTCTTTTAAATTTTGGGTTTTCATGCAAAATAAAGTAAAAAAATTACCTGTGATGTAAAAAGTCATTGGATGGTTAGTCACAAAAACATAGATTTTCATCAACATTGATGTGAAAAAAGAGGATCTGGTATCTGCAATCTGTCCACCATTATCTGTGTGAGCGAGATTTGTTTCGAAAGTCGAATGCATCGTGTAACAACCAGTCTACATTGTGTTTTTTAACAATTAAGCCTCAATAGACTAGCTGAATAACAACATTGTCTATATTCCTTCTCCCTCAAACAGCCATGTAATCTTTTGGAAAGAAGAAGATATCTTGGCTTAATGAGACAATAAAGCTTCTTGGATGTTTTAACACATCTAAACATGAAACATTGGTCCTTTTGCAATAAATGCTCATCCTCATTCAAGGAGGATGGTGAATGTGTGAGTCATCAATCTCATCACTTTAGAGATTTTCTCTATAGCCTTCCAAATTGGACTGCAAAAGTAGTTCGTCAGCACTTTATCCTTACTTCACACATTTCTTTTGCTTATTTTCTACCTTTGCTGCACCGAACACCTCAAATATTGCAGTTTAATCCTTAAATAACAATAACATATCTTATAACAGGGTTAAAGCTATGAAGACCAACATACATCTGCCTAATTCAATGAAATACTCTCTTTTCTTTCTCACATTCAAGTGGCTAAGAGCAATGTAACCATGAGACATGAGGACATGAACTCCTAAACAAATGTTTCTAGACTGTGCTCAAAAAGTACAAATTTCAAATAAACTTTTTAAGGGAACAAATAATTGTACCCTTGGATTGCATTATGGTTATATATTGGTATATTTTTTCAAAAAAGACAATTCCAGGGGTGAACATTTCCCTGTATTATCATCTGCAACAGTGTCATACTGTCATACCTTGTAATGGGCCTCTAAGTACTTTGGTGCGATTTTTGCAACAAATTTCAGTGCAAACAGAAGTGGCCCTTAGGTCCTTACAATTATCTTGAAGCACTTTTTCAAACCAGTCTGTGTAACTAAATCACACACGTCTTTATCAACTGAGATCAAATGCTACAAAGAGAAATTTAGGAATTCACCTTGCTTAAATGTTGGTATTAAAGTATATATTTGTGTACAGTTTTCCTACATCTTAATAATGTATACTTTATTGTTAGCCATGCACCTTTTAATTGCAGATGAGGAAATTACCATGGAAAATCTTGACAGCCTTGAGGATCAAGACATTGAGAAATTAATTCCCAAAGTAGGACCAAGAGCACATTTCAGAAAGAAACTAAAACTATTGAAGGTAATTTCCTGCACTATGTGACATACTTTTGTGTTTTAACCATACCATTCACATAGCTTAACATTTTTTAAAACTCTAATTTACATATTAATGTAATATTTTTCTATCACCACCTTCCGTTTAAATGAGTCAATTGTATGTGCCCGTGACATTTTAGAAGTGGCTGTAAAATACAGGGGAATTCTAAGCAATGGAGTTGGAGGTAATAATGTTTTAATGATAATATTTACAAAATAACAATGACACCAATTATAAACATTACATAGAGTGCTCTTTACATAGTTGCCCTGCGACAGACTGCCGCCTTATGCCCATAGTCTGCCGGAAATAGGCACCGGCCCAACCGCGACCCTGACAGATGAAGTGGAAGAAGATGGATGGATGGATGGATGGATGGATGGCTCTTTACATAGGTTAAAGAAGGCCTACTACAAAGATTAAATAATAAAAAGATGAGAATAAAATTACTGATTACTCTCTAAACAGATGAATTTACCAGCCCCAACTCACATCACCTGCTTTGCATTTATCATTTTGTAAATCAAGGTATGCCCATAATAATTTTGTCAAATATAACTTTGTTTTATAGATAGCCTGTAAAGACACAACAAGGGACAAATGTATATTCCACTTGCCACATTTTAAGGATGCACATATTAGAAAGGCTCACGTCTGGTGGCAGGATTGTTCTCTGGTTGCTGTTAATATTCATTTTTGCTGTTTTACTAAGCATGTAAAGATATTTAAGGAAAATTGAAGATCAGGTGCTAAATATTATAGAATCAGGTGTGAATTTCTTAAATTTCTTTCAAAATTTAAAATTAATGTTTTGACTGTGTTTTACTACCTTATTTTATTTAGGCCATGCATGAGGAGGAATGCACAAGTGATCAGGATGAAGTAAGTTTAACAATAAATGTATATAAGACAGCTGTTGTGTATTTGGGTATATATTTAGCATTTATTAAATATCAATAAAGTAAACCTTCTTAAGGCTCTTGATTAAACTCATCATCTTGGTCTCTGCAAAATAGAGCAGAACAAGACATAGGTTAATAATTATCATAGTACTACCTTGCATTGTTCTCTAAACTAACCCTTCCTTGCACTTTATCTAGTAACAACTTACTGTAAATGCAACTGTTTATTCTCCATAAATGAATGTTTCAAAGCCCCACAACATTGGTTATGAGGATCTGGACAGTCTTATCGGAGTTAGTTGCTCTATCGTTGCTTTTTTGTCTCAATAAATGTGTAACAGCTCTATTTTTTACAGCATTAGTGACACAGTGACAAAAACCCTACAAATACAAGTGTCAGTTGCTAATTATAAACTAACCAGGGGTCAAAGTTATCTAAGGTTGTTGAATAGTTCAACAGTAATTTCTATGATTGTCTTTTATAGGGTTCATAATGTGTATATATTAACCATACAGCAATAAAACAGGTTTGTACACAAGTTCCAACCTGCTATGATGGGGCATGCTTAATTTTGGAAAAGATCTGGAATTTTATTTTCTGATTATACACAAATCCAGTTCCACTAGAGACATAAGGATACTGATTTCTAAAAACTTTCCAGCTACTACAACTAAATTTTAAATCATATAATTTCTTTATTTGTTTAATTTTGAACTGGAAAAGCTAAAGTACAACCATACACAGATTCTACACTACCCCACCACCCTACCTCATTTCTAAGGCAGAGCTTAGCCACCTTTTGAATGAATCTACTTTCAGCAAATTGTTCATAGCCTTTGGAGACATAGAGGTAAGCCTTTATATTTTGTCTTTACAAAACAAAGGTAAACTAAGGATCCAAACCATAACAACCATTGGCCTGTTCTATTGCTATAAGACCACCAGAAACATCAAACCGCTTCTCTGAAAGTATCCAAGCTCTCCTTTAACTTACCAGAGAAGATTTCCAACATGGCTATCACTTCTTTTTCAAAACTGGAACTTGCATTCCCTGCCTCAGTCCTTTTCCCAGTCCTCTATCCAGTGTTTTGAAGGTAGTGCAAGCAATCTAGATCTGAACTTTGCAGATGTTGAAAAAAAAAATCATATTAATGTACAAGTTAAATATTCACTGTTTTTTGGTGGGAATTTCATAGTACAAACAATACCTCAATTAATTTTATAAAAGCTTTTAAAAGATTTTCTTAGATTGGAAAAGCTTTAAAAACTCATTTTAATTTATTTATTTCTAGGTACAACCATCCACAAGCAACAGAGGTCAGAATTACAGTTTCTTATATTTCATTTATGCTGTTTGTTACAAAAACAAATCCTAGTAAGCAATTTAATATTTTTTTTTCTCATTTACTTTCAAAAATCTAAAAAAAAAGGAAAGAGAAGGTTGGATCAGGAGGAGATGGAAACAGGACAATCACCAGCAAAACAGCGGAGGAGTATATCAGGATCCATGCCAGGTAATTCTTCATAAAAGCATCAATGGGTTGTCAATTATACAGATAAAGGTGCTGTCAAAACTCAACTAAAAGAGTGGTAGAAGAGAGTTAGGAGATTTTTTTTACTGATATTAAACCAAGTGTTAAAGCCAAAAAAGAAATGTAAAATGTTATGATTATCAGGAAGTCTGTAATGTTGGTTATTTCCAGAGTGATCTAATTCAAAAGTGATAATTCAAGAAAAATAAATAAAACTTTAAACCACAGGAATGTTTTACGTTTTAAGAAACCAAGTTCAGACAGAGATAGCAGGAACAGTTTGGTCTAAATGGAAAGGGAACATTGCATCCAGATTATCGCACGCAAAGCTCATTGTGAAACCACTCCCACCACACCTAAAACAACAAATCATACATTGTATAAGGAGAAGCCATTTGTTTTTGGATCTAATTTATCTGCTTCAATATATCAAAACAATATTGCCTGATTAATTATTGGCAACCATGCATATTGTCACTGTCAGGCCAATTATAGATGGACTAGGACTTAAAATCCTTCCCAGTCTAGATACATGGTTCATCCAAATTGTCACTGTTCTCTTATTTTTCTATCCTTTTGTTACCATAGAATCTGCAATATTGTCTGATGTGAAAAATGTGATGAAAAAGGTTCTTGCTGAACTACGCAAGCGAGAAAAGACAGAGCTGAATGACTTCCTCGGGTGAATATATTTTGTTAGTTCATTCATGATTGTATAGAAAAAAAATTGTTTTTATTCTTTCCAGATCATCTTAAACTTTTAGTTATAGATATTCATCTTTCAAGTCTTAAGATAAAAGTTATCACAGAAATAAACAAATATTTGTATCGAAGAAAAAAAAATTGTGATGAGCATTTATCTTAAATGTGCAATCAATGGTATTCAAAGACATATACTGTCAATATCTAATGAAGCTTATTAAAGGTTCAAATCTAAAATAATTTGTTTTATTTTTAAAGTAATTCATATTCCACCTTTTTACTTTTTAACAGGAACTCAATCAGAGATTTGGATATAAACAAGAAAGAAATGGTTGGGGTTTTTGGTAGAACAGGAGTTGGAAAGACCTCTTTGATAAATGCTGTCATTAAAGAGGAAAATCTTTTGCCCTCTGGACATATTGATGCATGTACTTCAGTCATGATCAAAGTGGAGGCAAACACAAGCACCAACAAATATGAGGCAGAAATCGAATTTATCAAAACAGAGGTAAAAGAAGTATACAAACATTCATACCTGTTTTATGTGAATAAAAGATTTCTCATGCTACATGAAAAAAAAACTAATCAGACATTTTTTTCCTCCAGGATTGGAAAAATGAGTTGTGGTCAAAAACTCAGTATCAGAAGGATTCCACACACCAAAACAGAGCTGATGATGATGATTATCAAGATGTTGCTGAAAAGCTGTCAGCAGTCTACGGAGAAGAATGGAAGCAGAAATCTTCTGAACAACTAATGGACAAGAAATACTTCACAAAAATACCAGAGTTCCTTCAGTCCACAAAGAAGACACTGTATGGTGCAACAGTAAGTGCAAAAATTGTTCAAATATATTTGTATGAAAGACTGGGACTGCCAAAATCAGTAATTATTAGTTTTATGTAAATTGTTTATTGAAATAATTTATACAAAATAAAAATTAGATAAAGTGGACTACATTTTTTTAGTATATTTTATTAATCTATGAATTGAAACCACTTAAAAATGGCCACTAATGTTCTTGAGAGACTGACAAAGAAGAAAGTGCCATGAACTGTGTTATTAGACCATTTCTCAATTCTAAAGAACGCAAGTCTGGACTTGTGTTGTCGCCACGTAAATATTTCACAAGAACACAGAAAGTACGTACTCGGGGAGAACGGGAGCATGCAGGACAATTGGAACAGAAGTGCACTTGTGATGTCACTGCATTAAAAGCTCGTCTGGAGCTGCATTTCACCTCCTATTATCAATAGTCTCTAGATAATAATAAATTATTGTATTCATTTATTTGGGGAATGATGATCACAGTCAACAGTCAACACAGTCAGATGTGCTAACGTTAACCATGGATGCTGGTAGCCCCGGAGCTCCGTTGGTCACCACAGTTCTCTCAACATTGGAACTTTTTAAAAAATTGCGCACTAAATCAGTTAATGGGCCTCATAGGGAAGCTTAGAAGTATAATATTTTCGCCTCAAAAGATCTTAAAACGTACTTTTGTGGAACAATGGCAACAGAAAAATGAACTTAATACTGAACGCTGTGAGCACTGCTCCGGAAGCTGCTGCTGCCGCGGTGCATGCTGGGAAAACTCCCAGCCTTAGAACGCAACAAGTCTGCTCTGATGCATGCTCGGTAAAGAGGGAGGATCGAGAACAACATCCGGGGATGTCGTCCATTCTCGGTCTTATGTTCTTATGAATTGGAACAGTACTTGGGCTGAGTCTGATGACGTTTCACAAACACGAGCACACGAGAATGCAGAAGTACTCATGTTGAGAAACGGCATGTATCTTCAGGATTAATTATTTAGTTTTTAAATGTATCTTAAATGTGCACCATAGGATTCTCATTTTTCTATGGGAGTGGAAACAAAGAGGCTTTTAGTGAAACTACCAATGGAAACTAGCAATAGAGGCATGGCTCATAGCGTCACTGCTTTCATAAAAGCAAAGAATATAATCAGCACTGTAATAATCTATCATTAACAAGCTATTATCAAGCTGGTGTTCTATGATTTCCATTTCATCACTTTTGATAGTTCTCACAACAAGTAAATGTGACCATACCTAAATGGCCTATTTTAGATCTTGTAACCTAAAAAAAAAATCTGAGCCATTTTTATATCTGGTACTAAATCAGATACATATTTGATCCATTTCAAAGCTTTTTAAGACTGATAGGTTGTGTCAAATATTATCCAACTTTTGCATAATTGTTCTTGCTCCTATTTGTCAGCTATATGTCCACAGCGACAGAACTCATTGACTGCTCTGCTAAAGGCCATTGTTGAT
Source organism: Jordanella pulchra (assembly GCA_034780135.1). Taxonomy (NCBI): domain Eukaryota; kingdom Metazoa; phylum Chordata; class Actinopteri; order Cyprinodontiformes; family Cyprinodontidae; genus Jordanella; species Jordanella pulchra. Next base: position 7,554 of record JAUZNJ010028532.1, on the reverse strand, counting down.
AGCTGTGCACACTTTTTTCCTTGCTTTTCAAGGAAAGCTGTAATATTTTTTTGTGAATTTCCATTGTTAAAAAGTTGGAAACACACACAGAGACCCCGATATCCATTATTATGTTTTTTCCAACAAAGCTTTGACTATTTTTAGTTTCAGTCACATCCAATGCTGCTGCGTGACATCTACAGTACATCCTCCTTTGTACAGGTGTCTTTTAAGGGGTTTACAAAGAATACATCAAGCTTTGAAACCATCCATCCATCCATCCATGTTCTCCCGCTTCATCTATCAGGGTCACTGTTGGGCCGGCAGGCTATGGGCATAAAGTGGGGTACACCCAGGACAGGATGCCAGTCTGTCGCAGAGCTTTGAAACTATAATCTGTAAAACAATTTCAATTTTTGCACCAGCCAAAGGAAATTCAAAAAATGACTTGCTGGAATACACAAATACACAAACACAAAATGAAAATACAACAGAAAAACACTGCTAAAGAAAAATGTTCTTAACAGAATATATACAGAAGCAAAGGGGAAAACGATGGTTCTAAATCCTGTTTCCAACATGGCCTTCCATTCAGGTTTTTAAATTTTCCATTTTTCCTTTTTTTGTAGGCAAAAGAGTTGTCTGCTAAAATGATTGAATACACAAGAACTGCTTCCCGAGGGGATAAACGTATTAAGAAGTGGTATTGGCCCCTTGTGAAGTGTGTGACTGTCAAAGTGCCAAATAACAGTTTTCTCCACAACATCACTCTTGTGGACCTTCCTGGAAATGGAGACCGTAACAAGAGCAGAGATACAATGTGGAAAGGGGTAATCTATTCCTATATGACGGAAACACCAAAATGATGTTTTAAACATGGTGACTAATAATCACTGTATTTATATTGCTACCACAGATTGTTGGAAGCTGCTCTACTGTGTGGATTGTAACTGAAATCAACCGAGCAGCAGCAGATAAAGAATCCTGGGATATCCTGAAAAGTGTCAGTAGTCTCATTGGAAATGGTGGCGAGTGCAGAAAAATTCACTTCATATGTACAAAGTCTGATAATATTACTCATTCAGCTGATCCGTAAGTGAACTCAAACACTAAAGGTTTACAGTTAAACAATATAATGATATCATTTTCTGGAAAATGATAAAAATGTATGTAAGACCAAAAAAATGTATATGTTCATTTAGTTATAATAAATACATCATAGGGTTGATCTTCAGAGGGTTTGTGTGTCTTAAAACAAGAGCAAACATGTTTATAGCGGTAGCTCAGATCTTTAAAGAAGGTACAAAGTGATCTTCCAGAGCAGCAATGTGTATCTCTTACTCATCGCAACTGGGATTTTTTTCCCCCTTGATTACACATATTTATGTTTTGCTTTTTGTTTGTTTACTTTTGCTCATAGAACTTTGGGAAAGACTACCAATGTGAGGTGCACTATGAATGTAACTGATTGATATCATTTTCATATTTTTAAATATTTGATCATTTTACCTTCATCTCCTTGGCTTTGAACCTAATCTTTCTTTTATGGCTATTGTAAAATTGCTTGTAGAACATGCAGTCTGTTCACTTTCATGGACCAAAACCAAACAAGCTGACATGTCTTAACATTTGTACAGCAATATTTGTAGATCACCTGCAATACTCTCACATAGTCTAAATAAAAAACATAGTATGTGCAATTTAGCACCTCTTACTTAGAGACTTTGAAGATCAGGCTCTAAACGTATAATTTAGTGATTATTTCTGAAAAGGGAGAAAGGGGAAAAAGAGAAACATATTTAGAACCATAAAACCATAAAATCAGAGCACAATCATAAAGCAAGTGATTTCATAATGCTATATTGATGATGATTGTTAGTAGGATTTGTAATGCTGAGCAGTATCATGTATGCTTGGTGTGAAGGATTGAGGTCGAGTCAATGAGTCTATGCAATCAACTGGTTTTCCTTCGACAGAAATCTTTGAACCAGTATGATTGTATGATGTTGTAGAATTGTCTCTGTAAAGTGCCTGAGATGACTTGTGTTGTAAATAAACTGTATTGAATGAATTGAAATTTATGCTGCTAATGAAACTAGTGATTCCCAAAAAGGAGTTAAAATACAAACCTTTATTGTGACCTGTCGTATGATTAAGAAAAAAAAATACTACTGACCTACTTAAACCTCCAAGATAAAATTTCCTGATCATATTTTGCCCTAAAAACTGGAGAATAAAATATCCGACTTTCAAGAGGAAATGCTTTTGGAGCATGTTCAACTGTTATTGCTGTTAAGATTAGAGGTAATGAAAAATATGCTGCACATCCATCTCTTTATAAAAGTTAGATTTGACCATACTGTTCAGTGATTCCACAAATGTCCATCAAATTTCAATTTATTCTTGAAAGCTGTTCTGATATGCTCAATAAAAGTAAATACTATGTGTAGGGGAGCAGGATTCTGTAGAGCAGGCTTCCTCAATCTCGGTCCTCGAGGGCTGCTATCCTGCATCTTTTAGAGGTTTCTCTGCTTCAACTCAGCTGATTCTGATGACTGCAGTTCAGCAAAAGGCTGTTAATCAGCTATCAATGGAAATCAGCTGTGCTGAAATAGGGAAACCTCTAAAAGCTGCAGGACACCTGCCCTCAAGGACCGAGATTGGGGGTGTGTGCTGTAGAGAAACAATCCTCCACAGAAACAATTCAGAGGTATCACCATATCTTTTCTTTCAGCTTATCTGATGTTCAGGACAGAATCCTCGAAAGAAACATAGAAACAAAGGAAGCGGTGAAGGAAAAATTCAACAAGCAAGACAACATTAGGGTGAGCTTTGAAAGTTTACAAATTAGTTCATATATGTACTTTTCAAAACTACACAAAATTATTTAAAAATCTGTGTGATATAGAAACACTTCAGTGATGACTCTTTCCAAGTGTTCACAGTGAGCTCCGTCGAGTTTCTGAAACAAGGTTCTGTTCTGAGTCAAGAGAATACAGGTAAACGTTATTCCAAATTTGTTTGAACATCTTGTTGGTGACAAAGAAACTTTCAACAATCTGGCTTTAAAACTGTTAAAATTGTAGTTAATGTCTTTTATTTTCACAGAAATCCCCCAGCTTCAGGAATTTTTGCAGGATCTCAGTGACTTTCACTCAGAGACATGGAACTATATAACTAGAGCTCATGGAATTCTCTCTTTGATTCACGGAGCCAGCTCGACAAAAAACGTAAGATTTTAAAGAGAAAGTTTTTTTCTCTCTTTATCTGCATAAATGTCTGTAGACAGACAGATGTTCATTAACCAAAGCAGTTTTAAATGTGAGCCCTGAAAAGTGTTTGCTGTAAAGGTAGATTTATTCAAGATGTACAGCTTTTGAACTTCTTTCACTTCTTAAAATACTTTAAATAAATGTGTCTGTAAAATAATGATCTCTTTGAACTGCTTCAACCATTTTTCTAAAACACTGTAAAGACATAGAGCCTGACATGATCCAGTGATTCTGGCTGTTAAACATATTTGTTCTTCTTTGATCTGAACTGGATTTCGCATGATATGAAAAAAGTTATGAACCTCTTATGTCTTGATTGACTCCCTGTTATTTATATAACAGGAAATGTAACTTAAATTTCATTTTCTTCTCTCTCCTTCAGAAGTTAAAAGATTAGCTGATTTTTTTTTATTGCTTATTGAATTTTGAAAAAAAAGCTAATTGATGTTGTCTGGTATGCAAAACTCCATTTACATAACATCAGTTTATGTCCATAATCACTTACCTGATCACAATATGACTATGCTTGTATATCTCTGACTTAAGCCTTGCATTGACTACTGTTATCCTATTCATGTCATTTTGTTTCTCCGTTGACTATAAGGTGATTACCAGAACTCCTTACGTTATGCTTCTTGCTTTTGTTCTACACCGACTTTATTGGTTTCCTGTAAAATGGTGCAATGATTTAAAGTTTGCTATTCAAATATTTAAGTCTCTCCAAGACCTCTCCCCTTCACATCTCTGTGATCTTCTATGCATTGTTTTTTTCTCTTGAGCACTTGAGTTACAATACTAATATTCTCTATACTCTTTAAGAAAGACAACTTCGATTGATAAATCTTTACTTTCAGTATTATTGTTGTTATTATTATTTGTAGTAGTAGTAGTAGTAGTAGTAGTAAGCAAGTTGCCCTGGAAAAAAGGAATTATTACTTTAATAAACAAACCAGTTTTTTGTATGTACTAACAATCTGTTGTTTTGCAATGCTTTTCTTTATAGCCTGGACAAAACAAAGATGCACGTGAAGAGCTTAAGAGCATCTTAGGCTTTCATGTTAATTTAGTCAAACAGGAGATAGAAAAAGCATTCCTGGTTTTTGAAAAACACCTGCATAGAGGGGTAGAAAATTCCAGAAACTCATGGGAAAAAAAGCTGGATCAGATTTTATATCCTGAGGTATGTTTTTTGGCTATAACCATGCAGTTAACTAGAATTTTATGTCACCCTTTTTCTAAACATTACCAATTTTTTTTAAGGATATCAGTGATAGTAACTATCACAGAACATTACAGAGTGTTGTCAACAAAGGTGGAATCCATAAACCTAAAACCGGAAAAGAAATAAACCTGAACATGGAACTTTCATCATTCCTGACAGACAGCATTGATGAGGAATTCAGGAAGACCTTCCCGTAAGATATTTATAAGCATATAAAATATTTTCAGCTCTAGTAAATTTAAGAAGAAATGGTAATAGAATACTATCTTAATGATTTCTACATGTCAAAATGTTTTAGAAATGAATGGAAATGTGGACCATTTAATGGTGTCATTAACAATTTTTCACTTGACACTGAAAACTTGAGGCAGAAGTACAAAGATGTAAACCTGCAACTGATATTCCTTGGGACAAAGGTAAAGTAAACGATAAGAAAATATGAAATTTCTGACAGATTTTAATAAAACTAGCTGAGATGTCTAGGTTGTTTCACATTGAAATAATAAGCATGGTGTTTGTTGTTGTGGTGACACACTTTAAATTTGTCTTAGGAAGAGAAACTTAAGGAAACACTAAAGAGAATGATTCAAGACCAAAAGAAAATAATCTACCTCAGCCTGAATCAGACAATTGAGCAAAAAATGCAAGAGTGCTACGAGAGTAAGAAATGTCATTCAAACCTATAACTTATTTTAAATTCAGATATATCCTAACTCTTCATATGCCATTTGTAACAAAGCTCTTATTAACTGGTTTTGCAGCAGCAAAAAAGCACTCAGGTGGGGGGATGCTGGAGAAAATCAGAGAAACTCTAAAAAAGCATGTTAATGAGTTAAAGGACACAATGTTTGAGAATGCTAAAGATGCCATGTTGGATCATCTCCAGAACTTAAAGGTTTGTTCTTGAATTGATTTTGACTTTTATGTTGCACAGTTTAAAGAAAATCTGAACTCAACATTACAGTGATATCAGAGTCAAACCCTACGAATGACTCACACTCCACTAAAGATGTATAAAAAGGCTTAATAAGAAATGTATGCATCTACTTTTGAATGTATTTTAGAGTTCATGATGCTTTGCTCCTAAACATGGTTCCAAAGGCATTAAGAATAAAAAACTGGCCCATTGTATTATATATCCTTTTTATAGTTAATAGAGTGCATTATGTGCTTTTTGCATTGTCATCCTTTGTTTTCTACAGACAAATCAGGAGTAGTTTTTACCTGAAAAGCTCAATCTCCATCTGACAGACTCAAAGAGTTTTAGTTAAAGAGTAGGGTCTTTAACCCAGGACCCACCGGCCAATTTGTTTTAGGTATTTCCCTGTATCCCCACCCCTAAATTTAATAAATGATCTCTGCAGTGGTGGTTGCTGTAGACAGAATGCAATCATTTAATGAAGGTGTGGTAGAGCACAGACACATCAAAACTATGCAGAACAGTGGTCCCAAGGATTAAGTTTGACATCCACTGCTGGAAATAATTCCTAAACCAGATCAAGCATTACCACAAAAAATACTACTGTGACAAGAAAATGAAGTGCAACAAAGAAAGATAAACAGTGATAAATGTATAGAAATAAAAAGTATTGTATGAGATGTTTGGTATGGGCATACAATCACAGATATTGCACAAACGTAATGAAATCAAGGTATCTTATGGAAGTAGAGTGGATCAGAGCAGCAGCAGTGGCCATGACATAAATATTACTCATTGTATATTGTATCAGCTGAATCATTTTTACATATCTGGATTCATGATTGCAATGTGTCTCAAAAAGAAACTGTTTATCACACTGTTTGTCTTAGTTTTAATGCACTCATAAAACCTGCCACAGGGCAACAGTAAAAACAGCTGAGAAACAGAGAATGAAATGCCCTTGATAATTATATGAGCTCAGTTGAGGCACTGGGTAATGCAATTTTTTATGAGATAGGACAGGAGGTAAAGCAGCCAATATTATCTGTGCTCCTTTGACTGTCCTCTAAAGCTTGCTCTGTATGGCACTGGTGATTGCTTCCTAAAGGTTGGATTTCTTTTTCAAATTACCAGTCTTGATTGTGCTACTTTTCAAGAATATTTTATAAAGTGTTTTGTACATCTGTGAGTAAAATTGTAGAGGTTGTTGCAGGGGTAAAGTAGTTGGCCTTCAGTTTTAGATTTCTATCTAATTCTAAAAGTTTTAATGCTTTAGAAGGACATCCTGAAAACAATGAAGGACAAAATGGAAAAATCTATTGAACTCTCGTTCACGACTGACCAATCAATTCCAGGTAAAGCAAGGCTGATTGTTTTAAAAATATACTTAGACTGAAAGGTATTATGTACATATTTCATTCCTCTAATAATCAGATATTGGTTTGTTAGATGTTTCAGATGAACTTGCAAAGGTAAAGGGATTCCTACAATGAGGGGATCAACAGCTCAAATTAGAAAACATTATGAAAAGGGTAAGAGTTTGTTCTATGTTTGAACATGACTTTAAATACTAGTAGGTTTTTTTTATCTTTTTTGTTTTTTCTTGTTCTAGTAATTTGTTCTAAATATTATTTTCTTTCCGATCAAAACTCTGATGCAATAATAGGGGTAATCATGGCGAATATGGAACTATTATTTCTTTAATAATATTATTGATATAAAGCTAAATGACTGCTGTTCCTATTCTCTTGCCTCTAACCATCCATTGTTCTTCTTCTGCAGGGCATCACAGAGACACATAGGGAGATGAAACCATGCACAAACACACTCTCACCTTAGGACAATATAGAGATGACAGTTAACCTCACAGTCATGTTTATGGACTGTGGGAGGAAGCTGGAATACGCTAAAGACTACATGCAAACCCCATGCAGAAAGATTCTAGGCCAGGCATCGAACCCAACAAACTGCTTCACTGCGCTGTGGTCTCTAAACTTTTTTGTTATGATCATAATGGCCTTTATTGATGAATGTTTTTGTTTGTGGGTGGTGGGGATCAACTGGTTTTGTGTTGTTTTTAAAAGTTCTTTTTTTGTTGTTTTAGTTTGTGTTTCCACTTGGGGTGTGAGGTTGGTGGGGGTGGGAGTGGGGGTGGGGGGTTA
>JAUZNJ010028531.1:0-16023 GCA_034780135.1 Jordanella pulchra | reverse complement strand
TTACAACAAAAAAAGCATTCTGATGAAGGCAGTTAAAATTACCCTGGATAGGAAAAATTGTGGTCTTCGTAAATCTTGTTGGGGTTAAGCTGATACCAGCTGATTCTCCTTCCACAATACCTACAAAAAAAACAGATTTTCTGTCAGTTTCAGGTGTTGCTAAATAGGGAATCTTATGTTAACTCTTATGTAAAAAGCAGAAAAAAAGTGTCAAGCAACAGGAATAAGGTGAGAAATGTGGGGCAATTTTTTTAAGTTACATGACTGGGTGGAGCATCTACAAAAGTACAGCTCTTGTTGGATGTTCCAGTTTTAGAGCCTCTGTTGAAGCTGGAGAAAGCAACTGTGATTAACCATCAACAGGGTCAGGAGTGGTGCACCATAAGAGTAAAGTCTGGTCCATATAGAGACTTGAACTTCAAATTCACAAGATGTCAGTCTAATGCATAATTTGTGGAATGTGCTGGTAAAAAAAACATTGGCTCTGCAGGGTCAACCTTAGAATTTGCAGAACTAAATTATCTGCTTACATCTCAGTCACAGATACTATAAGAGTGTTTTGTTCTGTTTTATTGAAAGTATTTACTGTATCCATGTTATGTTCAACTCACCCGTGAGGCTATATAGATCACTACGAGGTGATGATTTCCCATCACTCTCCAAAGTATAATCACAGCTGACCTCCTTTTGTTGAACTAAACGAAAATGTCTCAATAATTCATCTTGTGGAATCTCAATCAAACAGAACCACTGTTTGTTCCTTGAGCTTCTTGTTTTCTGTATGGTTGCTGTTCTGACTGGATGACTAGATTCTCCAAAGTACAGGTTACATTTAGTATCATTTTTCACAGATCCAGGTGGAGAGCAGGTGAAGAGAGCAAACTGACCCTTAGAATAGTGTACGCTTAATTGTGGTTTTGGACCTAAAAAAGAAATAATTGGTGTGAAAAAACAAAATGAGACATTTAATATGTCAAAGTAGTAAAATATATTTAGTTAAACAAACTAAACATTAGATCCAAACAATGAAATCAAATCTTTTATTTATTCTACTAAATTTTGACATTTTTTTTTTCAAAAGAAAACTAAACGTGAACTTGTTATATAATGGAGCAGTCACTTACCTATAGTAATGTAAAATATATCACTGTGTGGAGATGGACGATCAATGGCTCCATATTTTACAGTGTAATAACATCTAACCTCAACCACAGAAACTGAAATTTGCTTTTTCATCCAAAGTAGCTCAATTCCTGTGAATGTCTTGGTGCAGGGGAAAGATTTCTGAGTTCCTCCATTCATGTAGAATCTACACTGATGCACAGGAACAGAAGCTGGAGCCTCACAGCTCAATGTGACTGAGTCTGTTTCTTTGATTCTTGTTGAATTCACTGCTAGTTTCGCCTTAGCAAGGGCTGAAATACATGGGTCAAACATTTTGTTTCATTAAGATTGTAACGTTTGAGATATAAGTTTATTTTCCCCATCTGTTAGTTAAAGTTCAAACATTTTTACTCGTTTAAGGTTTTAGGTCATTTCAACAGTGGATAATAAATTACAGTCATAACACAGCAAAATATGAGAATCATCAGAAACTGACCTTGTCCTTGCGCCTCATGAAAAGAGCCTGTTTAAAAAAAGAGTTAGCAAGTTTACTATATTCCTTATTTATATAGAATGAAATGCATTACATATAAACTTCCCACAAAAAGGAGCTTTTTAAAATCCAATTCAGGATAAAAAACCTAAATATCATTTCTTCTCAAAATAATGACTAAGGCACACAGGTAGGGAGACCAAACCAAATTCTATTTTTTATTTCTGTATTTATCAGAGAAAAAATCCCATTGATGTTGAAAGAATATAGAAAACATATTTACCCAACACAATGATAAAAACCAGGCTTCCAATCATGATGAAGGCAGAGTTAAACTGTTCACAACCTATAATTGATGTCATGCTTGATGGAGGTGGGTGTATTGTTCTGTACTTGCAGTAAAACCACAAAGACCTTTAGAATAGTTTAAGCAAACAGCCTGCAAACACATGAAACTTCTTCAGCTGGATGCAGTGAATCTTTGCGCCTGTGAGTATAAATAGATAAAACAACTAGGTTTATGTAGTGATGCATGTTCACACTTTGCTGCAGTTAGTCCCCTAGTGACCCCAGACACAATTAGGCAGGTTGATCATGAGTAACTTCACCAGTTTAAACAAAAATGCACTTGAAAGACACACCTACAGTTAATGTCTATGTGAGACTTCTGTTTTGTATCCAGCTTCTTTGTTTTAATCTGCTGATCCTGCTGTGTCATTTGGAGGTCAAGTGAAAAACAGCAGTTTACACTATTATGTTACAGGAAGTACCTCATCCTATTCTAACCTATACACACAGCCTACTGGCTTTGTAACGTAATGTAAAAAATGTGTTGTTTTGTGTTTCTTCCACCCAAAATAGTTGTTGTAATTAGTTGTAATCACAGAATTATAATTATATTTTGTTTTCAAAATGTTGTTTTCAAAATGTATATGTTTTGTAAATTTACTCCATTCCTAAAACATTAAATCAGATGTTATGATCCGTTATTAAGTACCGGAGTAACCTTTTCAGCAAATACTTTTTTTGTTCTTACTTGAGTAATTTATTGGATTAATACTTTTTTTTAAAAACAAGTAAAATATAATGAGAGCCCTGCTTTACGGCATTCTGAGCTCCGTTCAAACACGAGCAAACCAAACTAAAAGTTGTTCTTAGGCAACAAAACAAACATGACACCAACAGACAGACCAACAGACAGACATGGCAACATTGTGACACAGTAACTGCAATAGAACCATGGCATTAAAAAAAAGCCACCAACAAAATAAAACAACAATTATTTTCTTTTCTAAATTAACACTAACAGCCAGGATGAGAATCAACTTCCTTCAAGTCTAAGGTCGCAGTTCTTGACAGGAAAAATGTGCCTTGTTCCCTTCAGGTTGCAGCAGAGTTCCTGGCTAAAGTGGAAGGAATAGTTCGAGTATCTTGTTGTCCCTTTCATGAGTGAGGGGAGACTGGAGCAGGAGATTGATAGACAGGTCAGTGTGGCTGCTGTTAATATACTAACACTGCATCAGTCTGTTGTGGTGAAGAGACAGCTGAGCACAAAGGCAAAGTACCAGTTGGAATACATTCCGATCTTTCCTATTGTCGTCAAATTTAGATAATGACCGAAAGAACAAGATCCCAGATACAAGTGTCTAAAATTACCTTTCTCCGCACAGCGGCTGGGCGTTCCTTTAGAGATATGGTGAGGAGCTCGGTAAGGTTTGGCATAGAGGGCCTGGGAGCAGATGGGGCTTCCCCCTGGAGAGCTGGAGGAGGTGTCTGGAGAAAGGAAAGTCTGGGAGTCTTTGCTGAGACTCCTGCCCTCAGGACCTGGTCCCCTATAAAGCGAAAGATGACGAATACAAGTACAAGCTAACTGTAATGTGTCAAGTAAAACTACACAACTGCATATCACCTCGTCACCACCATGGATGGAGTCTCCTCTGTGAAACACAGTGGAGGCAGCATCATTCTTTAGGAATGCTTTTCTGGTCGTAGTTGATAAAAATATAATCTAGATCAATCTTAGGAGAAAAGCAAGTAGAGGCTCAATAAGTAGAGACATCAGAACAACCATCAATGCATTCTTCACCAACATGTTCAGTTAATTTCAGTTAATACATTATATACAAGTGTGGCCCTACAGAGGGCCCAGGCAGGATTTGATCCCAAGACTCCCGGGTGAAAGTCACACGCACTAACCAGTCAGCCAAAGGGATATCCCCTCGGCCAAGTAGCCAAGGCGCATGATCTATTGGAGGTATAGTGACAGAACCCCACACTGTCACACAAGCAAATAAAAAACTGAAATAATTCAGATTTAAGATATAAAAGCAAAGGACCTATTTATGGAGCGCTGCATTTCTTAACTCTCCCAGCTGATTAATTATGATTATGAAAATGAAACAGTGCTTTCATTAATTCTCCCTAAGTAAACACAGTTTGTTTAGGTTAACTGAAGAAAAATGCTGAAAAATGTCCCCACCAAGTGGCTGGATGTGTTTTATCTGCACAGTCTTTTAAATTTGCTCTTCGTTATATAACTGATAAGACCTTCTTTTTTTAATTTACTTTATTAGTTTGATAGGTAGAATCTATATAAAGAAATGTGTCCTTTGGAGAAAAGTAGCAAATCTATTACTGTGCCCAAAACTTCAATGCTAAGTCTTAGAAAATTTTACTAATGGGAGTTTTACAATTGTAGGTGTGAATAATGATTTCATCACAATATCCCTGCAGATGATTGAATAATTTGTCAAACAGAAACAGCAAAAAGGTTTTCAATCCATGGCTCCACTACTGTTTTATGTTTCTATGTTACCGCAAGCTATTTTGGTAAAACTATATCAGTTGTTTATCAATATCATTCCAACAGACATCAATCTGGGTAAATTATTAATAATGTTCTCAAATAACTATTTACTTTATTAAAAACAGATGACAATATGCACATTTAAGGCTCAAATTTAAGCTTTGTAGACTCCTGTTTGTTCTAATGTGTAACTTAGCCACACATCATCTCAGTCTCTGGCTCTTTAAAATAAGGGCATAAATTGGTGACCCTGACAGCAAATATCAGACAAACAATCATTCATGCTTATTTAATGCTTAATATATGGAGATGTAGAGTGAAAAGGAATAATCGGAGTACAGTCCTCTGTTTTCTGAACACTTGGGGGCACCACTTCCTCACCTGCAAACTCCCACAAGGTATAACTGACAGATTTTTTTACTTGTGCTTCTTCCTCTGCAGCCCCACCAGATCTCCAGGGGCTCCCTCTCCCTTTCAGAACTAACTCACACATATTTAGTCACATTTTCCAGGATTTCTTTCTTTCTTTTTTGTGCCCATGGTCTCAGCAGCTCCATGTGGTGTGTTACATTCTAACAGCACTTTCTACATTGTGTTTATTATTTTCTAATCTGGGCTCTTCAATATTATTTTATTCCATTGTGTTTTATTATAGATAACTCCTTGATTAGTGACAATGAGTTGTCTGTTCCGTCCACTTCTTATGGACCGTCGGGTGGGGATTGTTGTATAGGGGGTGGTGTCAGGGTTCTGGGGTTGATGTCTTCTTAGTGTTGCCTAAGTATTTTGTTCTCACTAGATGTCACTGTTCGGTTGTCATGGACAGACTACCGCAGGTGTGCTTTCCTCACACATGCAGCTCACCTCATCTTTTTATCACCTGGAGCATATTACAGGCTGGCTGCAAGTTTCTCATTGCTAGGATTTTCACTGATGTGGCAACCAGCAGGGGTATCCAACAAGGCAGGCATTCAAGAAAAACTAGAATGAGATCAGTAGGTGAAACAAGGATCTACTCACATGATAGGCTTTCAACAATCGGGTGGTTACCCACTGGGAGAGCCAGGAATAGATAGTGCTCCTCTTAGGTGCAGCAAGTCCCGGTAATTAGAGCTGTTGCACCTGTAACTGCTCAGACCTGATTGCCAGTGCAGAGAGCAGAGTGATGTCATGGGACTGCAGACAGCAGCTTATCAGGCAGGAACAGACAGGACTCATTACAGAAAGGATATAAAATAGGATTAGACATAGGATATACGATATATAATGAAGTCATTTGGATCGGAAAGGCCCTGCGATAGACTGGCAACTTGTGCAGGATGTACCCGACACTCACCTATAGACTGTTGTAGATAGACACCATATTAGATTAAGCAGGATGGATGGATGGATGGATGGATGGATGGATGGATGGATGGATGGATGGATGGATGATAAGGTTTCCTAATTAAAGGTTTCATTACAATTAATTTAAAAGGGTTCATATCTCTGTCTAAGGAAACGATAAATCCTACCCAAAATTGAGGTGGAAATCAGAGGGAATACTTCCCTAAATAAATTGATTGTATCTGGATCTAAAAAACAGGTTGAAGGTATTAAACTACCTCCATCCACCACTAAAAATTCAAAATGTTTTCTTTGCCACAAAAAAGGTGAGAATGTAAAAGGTATCATATCATAGTTCATTTGTTCGTATTTATAACAATGTCAGTTCAGTCTGTGAAATGTTTATGACAATAATCAAAATCATGAATGAGCTAAAAGTTTGGTTACATCTAACGATAAGAAAAATTAACTTTTAAAATTAGCAAAATGAAAATTCAACTCAGTTTAAAATGCTTTAATGGTCCCAAAAGTAAATCAAAGCCTATAATTCTTATAGAGTTTTTTTTTTTTTTTTCAACAAACCTAATACTAAAATATTTCAAACATATTTTCGTTACTCGGTCAGCCTCATAATAGCTAATGGTTGTAACTAATTGGATGTATTTTAAGCATAATTTACACTAAACAATTAATTTATGTATAAATAATTATATTTTATTTTTATGAAACACATTCTTGTGAGCTAGCACATAAAAATTGGGTGTAATAAATCTAATTAAAGATATGAAAGAAGGAGAGTTGTGTTTATGGAGCAAAGCATTCTGGATCTTCTCCAGCTGGTGTATTGCCGATCTGAAAATGAAAAACAGTTGGCATTAATTCTAATTACACAGTCATGTTTGTTATCAGATATGCAAAGTGCTTTGTTTAGTTTTATTTACTATTTGGTTTGGACAATGACGCCATCAAGTGTCTGGATGGCTTTGATCTGCTCAAGGTCTTTCATATTTTCCTATTTACAGTATGATTTCAAAGATCAAGTGTCCAATTCAGTTGTATTGTCACTATCCAAGATATTTAGGTATTAGAAAAACTTAATCTAGATTTTTTTTAAACACTGCAAGTCTCTCTGTGCATCCAAAAGCTTAAATAAAGATAATCCTACCTTTTATTGTAATGAATCAAAGGTCTTAGAAAGAAAAACTCACCAATAGGAGCTTTCCGATCATTGGTGACAACAGTGTAGATTTCATCTCAGTCGGCCTTCAAAGACCAGACAGAAGAGAATAAGAACAGTTTTAACTGATGACAGAATAATCACTTAATGATCCTTTAAAATATAGGCTTTGACTGGTTTTATTATTTTTCAGCAAAAGTTTAATTGATACATTTTTACAGCAGCATTTCTGTCTGCTGCTTGGACAGTATAAAGCTATGAAAGATTTTCAGTTGTGTTTGTGACATTTTTTTTCGCTTTGTTCTAACTTCAAGTTGTTTATCCGAGTTGAAACAATAACTAATATGTACATGTATTGAATACCATGGTTGGTATAAAAAATCTCTCATCAGCTATTTAAAATAAAACCTTTTATTAGTTATTTCAAACACTTTTCTCACACCCAGTGTTAAGGAAATCTCTTCCAAAGCGACACACATTACATTTGGTAGCAGTTTAAAGACATTTAAATCAAATTATCCTCAGATTAAATGAATTGTTGAAAAACAAATGAAAACCATGAGAAAAAGTCTGTTGTTTTTAATAGAATTATTATTTAAAAGGCTGATGGTGGACTAAAAGTTTTCCCTGTTATAAATACATCCACAGCAACATAAATTAAATATTAGAAAATTTCTTACCTCTTACGGTTCTGTTTTTCTGTTAATTTAGAAAGGGACAAAAAAAACACTGAATAAACTTATTTGCATCAGGAAGACTATTATGGCAGGTTTATAGCACAAACATAAACCAATAGACATAATCTAATAATTTCATTCTTACCAGTTCTGCAGAGCCTTAAGAGAAATGTTGCTCCACACAAGAATCCACCCAGAGTCAGACCTGCCCTAATGCACCATAAAGGTATCGCAACACTTGGAGAAAAGGGTGTTGTTTGTTGTTTACCTGCAGTCATATATGAGGTTTTTTTTTCACCATATTACTATTAAAATGCAGTTTTCATTTTTTTTCTAATGACCTAAAGTGCATTAAAAATATAGTTTTATTTTGGTCAAACTTATCTAAGTCAATAAATATAGTGTCCAAATAATAATTTCATTCATGATGAAAAGAAATGTGATTTAATTTCACCAATACATGTATTTACCATCTTACGATTAGAGTAAAGTAATGTTCAAAAAAACCTGTCTGACAACATTAAGCAGGCTAACAAACCTCACAAAACAACACGACGTGTCTCGTTTGAAACAAATTCAGGAGCAGATGATAAACAAAGGTCTACAAATATATTTATTGCGGTCTGGGACTCCAGAAAACTACAATGCCAGTATTGTAGGCATCACTTGCCTACAATAAAGTTAAAAAAAGAAGGATGTGATTGTGATTTTCAAAATAACCACAAAAAAACTTTAACACTGTTGGGCACTTTCAGGTGTTTGTGTTACGTCTGAACTATATAAATAGATTGGTTTGTTTTAAACATTTTTCTTCACATTTCCTTTGGGTCTTTTCATTTTTAAGTTTATAAAAACACTTGTCTAAAAGTTTATCTCCTCTTTAGTGCAAGAAAGTATTTATAAAACAGAAAAGATTAGGGCTTCATTGTCACACATACAGTTGAGCCCCAAATCATTCAAACCCCTGGCAGATTTGGATTTAAATACATTTTTTCCTAAATAATATGCTTGTTTTTAGTTGTTTTTCTTTTTTATAAGAAATGTAAATTGAATCTTAAAGGTTTATTTCTATTATTTTCAAACAAGTATGTGAATGAAATGTCATTTTAAAGCAAATTGCAATAAAATTATAGCAATCAAATCCTTCTCATAATTGCTGACCAGAAGAGATAATATCAATGAAAACTATAAATCCTGCTGCAAGTTTCTCAGAAAGCAATGTTGTTCATCACCTGTCGCTGAATCTTTGGGTTTCAAATTGAAGCGACGAGAAGAACCTTTAGTGGCAGAAGGTGAAGGATTCTGAACTGTTGAATAAACATAAGTATATTTTTAAAAGTATGAAAATCTTTTTGTCATTTTTAAGGGACTATCACAGTTTCCTGTAAGGATTGAATGGCAATGTACAAATGTGATATCAAAACGTTTAAGGGTAGATAAAACTTCATTCATATAATCCAGAAACATCGGAGTCAAGTTCTGCTTTCTGCTACAATGTGAGTCTCAAAGTTTCATGGTGAAAGACTTTACTCATCTTTATTTAAAATGAATTTAATAACTTAACCACCAAAATAAAGTCACCATTTCTCACATTACTACTACTGTCATTCAAGGCCTTCCTGCTGTGTGTCAAACTGAAGGCATGTGGTACAAAATGTTAAGCTTTGCATATAATGATATCTGGTAATGATACAACAGTATTGAAAGGTAATTCAGAATAATTGCTATGCAATAAACAATTTGCTTGTTATCAATACAGACGACACACAGCTCTATATTACGATGTCAGCAGGTGGCTGTGAACCCACCTAAACACAAGGTAAATGCATAGAAGACATTTATGTAGTGTGATACATCAGAATACTCTTCAGTTCAAACCAAATGTGAGTCATTTTTAGGCCAAAAGAGGAAGTAAAAATTAAGACACAACTTTAGTTAATACAGATAGAAAATATGGAGCTAGAAGTGTCTTGATGTTGACAAACTCAAATTTTTGGTCCACAAATGCACCAGATAAGATCCAGACATAGACAAGACAAAATATACACAAGCACAGGGTAAGGTCCACAAATGCAGATCATAAAATCCACACATGCACAGAATAAAATCCACACGTGCATAATGATTCAATCGACCACATAAAATTTACATATTCAAAAGACAAGATTCACAGAAGTATTTGTGATGCATACACAATTATATCTTGATTTATAAACTACCAGGGGTCTTTGAACTACACTGCATTTGCGTGTGGTTTTAAGTGACTCATCTGATGTGACTTGATCCTCAAATGTATTTTTTAACAAGCTATGAATTGCAACCAATTAGATAACTCCATTGTTTTAGCCACTCACCATAACGTATACCACATAGGCGATGATTTTGTTCTAACTTGTCACCTCTCTTTGTTCCAGAGTGGGGTACGGACAGCGGACTCGGTCTTGCCCTGGCGCACTACCGCGGGTTTGGAGGAGGATAATGGTACATCTGAGCCAGATGCCTGGTAGATGTCTCCAGAGCTGGGGAGGGGCAAAAGGTGGCTGGCTTTAGCTCTGGGGCTAACTGGAGAATTTAAACGCTGGGCAGAGTCCAGAGCAGAGGTCAGTCCTGGAAGTTACGTCAGGAGGACCAATGATGGAGGAATTAACCATCCGTTTAAGGGCTAAATTGAAACAGCCTCTTTAAATGCCACCCTAAACCTCTAAATAGCATTCCTGACTTCATCAACATTTCGCAGTCTTTGATTAAAAAAAGCTTTGTTTCCACAGCACTCTTTTTTTTTATTTATTCATCACTTTATTGTGTTTTGAGGAGGGAACTGTTGTGTATTTGGTATAATCTTATAAAACATTTCTTTAAAAACTTGAAACAACAGTGAACAATGTAGATTTTTAAATGAAAAACAAAACAAAACGGCAGCTGAATAGAATATAGTGTCCATATGTGTTATGGGTCTGCCATGTGGTCAGTCTCCACCTCTTTCTGTTTGCTGCAGAGACATCCTACTTTCCTGTATAACAAAATCAATGCCCGTGTGGACTATATTCTTGTGACTGGCTGCAAGAATTGAACTATCTACTTGGTTGCAGCTTGTTAATAAAATACATTTGTGCATTGAGTCACATAAAGTGAGTCTCTAAAATTCCTGTTTAATGCAATGTAGTTCAAACACCACTGGCAGTTTATAAATCAATTTATAATAGTGTATGTAGCACAAAAACTTTTGTGAGTATTTTCTTATGAATATCTACATTTTTTGTACTTGTTTGAGTCCTTATGTACATATGTGGATCCTCTCCTGTATGTGGATTTTGTCCTCTCCACGTGCGGATCACATAGCGAGTTTGCGAATATCGAGCCTCTTCAAGCTCAATATTCATGTGTTAATCTTTAGTCAAATTGATAACTGCAACAGTTTCTTCACAGGTCTTCTTAAAAAGGGCCTGCCTCCTCATTTAAATTATGTAAGTGGAGCACAGCACCCCAGCACTAAAGTCCTTCACTGGCTCCAAGTATCTCAGAGAATAAACTTTAATAGTCTTCTGGTTCAAGTCTATGCTGTATATCCTGAATCAGAACCAAACACAGAGAAACAATTAAAGTTTTTATGCTCCCCTAATCTGGAACAAACTTCCAGAGGAAGGTTATCAAGGTCAAAAATCAATTTATTTGGAGTTTCTTTTGAATGTTCAATTTAAACTATTAACCAAAACCTCATGAGACTGTTTGTAGTCAAACTTTTCTTTACCTGTCTTTATTATGTACTACAATGTACTTCTCACTGCGTGTTTTCTATTGTTTGTTTTTATGTTCTATTCATGTTCAGCACCTAAAAATGTCTTGCCATTAAAATTTCTCTACAAATAAACTTGCCATGCCCCTCTACTGTATGTCATGTTTGACTCACCAGAGAGGTTGTATGGATCACTTCGAGGTGATAAAAATGTTCCATCACTTTCCAAAGTGTAATCACAGCTGACCTCCTTCTGTTGAACTAAACGTAGATTCTTCAATAATTCATCTTCTGGGATCTCAGTCCAACAGAACCACTGATTGGTTCTTGCGCTCTTTGTCTTTTTTCTGGTTGTTTTGACTGGATAACTTGATTCTCCAATGTATACATTACATTCAGTATCATGTTTCACAAATCCAGGCAGAGAGCAGGTGATGAAAGCATATTGACCCTTAAAATAATTGACACTTATTTGTGGCTTTACACCTAAAAAATAATCATTGAGAAGGGAATAAAAAAGAATTAAAAAAATTATCTGAAGTACAGTTCATATTTACAACATGAACTTTCATCTTAGCAGAGGATGAATTGCATCATAAGGATATCTGAGTTCCTCTGTCCACACAGAATAAACACTGATGCACAGAAACAAAGGCTGGAGCCTGAAAGCTCTATGTGACTGAATCTGTTCCTGTGATTATTGATGAATTCACTATTAGCTTAGGCTGAGGAAAATATCAAATACAGACAGAGGATCATATACTTAGGTGCTACATTCAAAATTTAACACTATTAATGATAAAATATTCTTTAATATGAAAGCAGATAGATATCTTCTTCCCATAATATGTTTAAGATTATAAGCGATTCCAATAAAAGATGGTGCTAAATGTCACAGTATAGCAATAAATATTACACAATAAAAATCACAAACTGACCTAGTAAATGCACCTCATGAAAAAATCCTGCTGGCAAAAAAAAAATAAATATTAAAATAAAAATAATAAATAAAACACTTAAAAATATATTTATGTAGACTTGCAATCATGTGAGATATTTCAAAATAAGAAAACTATTTGTTTGTGTAAACTGTACTTCCTGTTCACATTAACTTCACAGCTTAATTAATTACAGATGGTGGGAAACATTTTTTAAAGTATGAAGCAACTTTCATAATCAAAGTAGTGTTGAATGTTTGAAAGAAATATGAACTTACCTGACAGAATGATGAAAGCAAGGTGTCTCATCATGATAAAAACAGACAGAAACGTTGCACAGCAGTGCAGAGAATGATTAGTGTCTGACTGCATGGAGCTTGCTGTCAATCTGTTAAGTGTTTCCAGGAAAACCACAGATAGCATCAAACTGAGCTATTAGACAACAATAAAGTATTCAGTCTTCATAAGTACAACCTGCTTGAATAAAATGAATATATCAATTGCAGAAATACTAATTATTTTTAATTCTGTTATTTATTCTCTTAGTATTCTTAGCATCACAGTGGCTATTTATGTGCGTATAGAAAATACACCTATGAATCGATGTGTGGATAAATATATCTGAGAGGAACAATCATCACCCATGTTCAAACAGTATTTATATACATGTTCACTGTCTGCTCCACATCAAAAGCAGTGATAAATATGTTCTGTAATGAAACAAAATGGCCAAAGAGCCAAAGGGGAAGAGTTATTTTGCAAGGCATCAACTTGTACATTATTAGATTATTGAAAGTTTTAAACAAAAGATGTTGTGTGTGAAGGAAAAAAATATGTATCTAACAATTCAAATATGCACATAATTTATTATGGTAGAGTTTAAGTGTATGCAGCAATAAAAAAAGCTCCTAACGGATCTGTAAATTTTGGAGGAATTTCATTAAATAATTTAACACAGAGAGCAGATTAGATGGAGAAATCCTTACAGTCAAAAAGCCTCTTAATTTAACTAGCAGTTTTCTTTTACATAAAATTACCATTTATGCAAAAAGGCAAAGACAGAACCTGACAGCTCAGTTTTACAGAGTCTATTCCTGTGAAAAACATAAAATGATAAATTATTTCAATTACTTATAACAGAGAAATAGAGTTGACCCATATTCCATTTTGTAAAAAGTGTTCACAGGAAAGCCACAGTTAACATAACTAGCCAACTTATACAAAACAGAAAAAAAACTCTTTAAAATAGATCACCGTCTCAGCTTTTTGAAGCCAGTGGTTTTAATGGAGCAGAGTAAAAATATGTACGTAGAGACAAAAGGAGAAAGCAGCTGCTTGTGTTACATCTTATTTAGCCCTTTAACTGCAAAGAAAATGTGTTTGTAGTTTACACCTAAATCTTCAACATTTACACAAATCAGTCCCTTTAAAAACATTTAAAAAACATCTAGTTCTTAATTGATCAAAGCAGAAGAGATTTGAACTGAAGCTTGTTAAAAGGAAACACCTGGGGCAGAGCAAGTTATTGACCACCACCAGGTGATTTTCCCATGTTGATGCCTCTAAATCAGAGGGTGGCAGCATTGATACTCGAGCAGAAAGCCCTAATCTGATATTTGAATTAAGGATTGAAGTAAATATAACGATTATTCTTTATAAAAAAAAAAATTAAAAAAAATCACAAATTATTAAGTTGCACTATTCTTAAAAGCTTCAGTTTTCTCTTGTATCAAAAGGATCTTTCCATATCAGGGTCTAAATATTCATTTTACAATATGCTAAATATAAAGTACATTATATTTTTACTATTTTAGCAGTATTAAATACTGACCAACCAAGTATGTTAGGCAACAAGGCAGATCTGACACCTGATCAGACAAATTTCCAATAGAGTCATCTGTAGATGTAACTCCACAGCTGTATCTAAACATCCACCCTAACGCCTAAATCCTTCAGCTGCCCAACTTTTACAGATTGCAACCAGGAGTAAATAAGCCTCTGAATGTTTAAAAATAAAAGATTATAGATTCCCCCTTAAGATGATAGACTAATATGTTCTAACATATGTCCTAATATCTGCAAAAAAATGGAATTGATCAGGTTTACAAAAAACAAACTTAAAAAAAAAAAATAGTTTTATTGTAATCAGAATGGTACAAGGTTAAAATGTCCTAGTGCTACTCCGTCTTCTTTGCTCGTGTGCCAGCTGCTTTAGATGCAGGTGCG
The DNA here is from genome assembly GCA_034780135.1 of Jordanella pulchra. Classification (NCBI taxonomy): domain Eukaryota; kingdom Metazoa; phylum Chordata; class Actinopteri; order Cyprinodontiformes; family Cyprinodontidae; genus Jordanella; species Jordanella pulchra. The sequence continues at coordinate 1,543 of JAUZNJ010028531.1, read as the reverse complement.
TCACTGCCTGCCTTTGCAGCTTTACGTGTGGGTTTCTTTTCTACGGTTTCCCCTTTGGTCTTTGCAGTCTTTCTGGTTGAATTGGAGCGTCCCTCATCGCTTTCCTTTGCCTCTGCTTTTTTAGCTTTTGGCTTCTTTGCTGGAGGTACCTTTGAAGGAGCAGCTGCCTCATCCTTCGTAGAGCTTTTTGAAGGCTTTGGGTTCTGACAAAAAAACAAAAACAAAGGAGGAACACACACACACACAAGCCATTTATCAACAGAGCCAAAGTTAGTACCATTCAAAAGCCATTTTAAATCCAAGACTTTGTTTAAATGATTCGAACAGTGATTTGGAAAGTTTAACAGTCAAGTTGACCATTGTCCCAAAATGGCCTTTCATTACCCCTTTAGTTTTGGCCTCTCCATTTGTGGACTTCTTCTTCTTGGTGGCACCTTTAGATTTGGATAAAAGCCAGAACACACGTTATACCATGAATCTACAGTCATTTGAAAATATGCAGTTTGCTACATACCTGCAGGCTTTGTCTTCTTGGCTCCATCTTTGGCTGCGTTTGGAGATATTTGCACATTTGGATCTCTGTTCTCACCCTTTGGCTTTACCTCCTTAACTTTAGGTGCAAGCTTTTTTTTTATAAACAAAAAAAAATTGTTAAAAATTAACAAAAACATTTTAATCTGATTGGAAGCTGCAGTGCTTAATTTAGGTTTCCTACCCTAAACTTTCCCAGAGCGCCTGTGGTGATGGTGGCGTGGACGGGCCTCACCAAAGTCCCATCCTCTATTCCCTTCTTCAAGGCTCTGCGAACAAAGTTCTTCAGCCTGACCAGATCCACAGAGGGGTACTTCTGCTTGATGTAGCTCTGTATGGCCTGGGAGGACACTCCTTTGCGTGAATCCAGAGCTTTAAGCGCCTCTCTCACCATGACCGCTGTGGATGGATGAGCTGCTGGTTTTCGCACTGCCACCGCGCGTTCTGCAAGGAGAAAGTTATGAAGCCGCTGAAATACAATTATAAACTTCCCACGTTTGTTGCTATATTGGCAAACAAACCAGATTTTTTTTCCTCGGTCGTCTCGGCTGCAGGTGCACTGTTTGAATCAGGCTGGGACTCAGCAACGTGCACTGCTTGTTTTTTGGGAGGCATTGTTTTTCAGAGTGAACCGGAGATAAACATGTATAAGGTGAAACTAAAAGCGTCGCTTCCTCTTTATGCAGTTGATGCCAATAGACCAGGTGTTGCACATCGCGTAGAGAGCCACTGATTAGGCTCTGTAGATGAAAGCTTGAAAGTGGTCCGTGCTTGTGCGAAATTCTGTCCCCCCCTGTGTCGGGAGCGCGCATTGCAGCCAGAGAGGCGGATGTGATCATTTTCACGGCGATCGGATCGATTTCTCGGTTCAAAGAACTTAGATAATCATGTCAAGGTTGTAACATTTAGTTTAATCGGCAACTTTACAAAATTGTAAAGTAATTAAATAAAAGAGGTCTTTTTACGGTGTTTTGTGTTATTGGATTATTTCAGGTGGCTAAAATATATGGTG
>JAUZNJ010028530.1:0-16023 GCA_034780135.1 Jordanella pulchra | reverse complement strand
ATCCAAAGGTTCAAACATTGTATCCTGAAGGAGGTGCCGTGTATCTGGTGAAAGATTGGTTTGATGAACATGAAAGTAAAGTTGAACATCTCCCATGGCCTGCACAGTGACCCGATCTAAATATTCTTGAGCCACTTTGGGGTGTTTTGGAGGAGCAAGTCAGGAAACATTTTCCTCTACCAGCATCACGTTGTGACCTGGCCACTATCCTACAAGAAGAATAGCTTAAAACCCCCTGACCACTGTGCAGGACTTGTATATGTCATTCCCAAGACGAATTGACACTGTATTGGCTGTAAAAGGAGGCCCTACACCATACTTATAAGTTATTGTGTTCTAAAACCAAGTGTTTCAGTTTCATTGTCCAACCCCTGTACATTTACCATTATCACAAAAGAGGTGTCAGGGAAGTAACTGAACATCTGATAGAGAGCCAGAGAGAGGGATAGATTTAGACAGAGATGGGAAAGCATTTTATCTTTTTATTGACTTTTTAAGAGTGGTCTATTTTGACATAACCTCTAGCTTTTATCACTAGTATACCCAGTGGTACAAGAATTCAGGCAGGCTCCAGTCTCCCAAACCCTCTTTCACAAGTCATTAATCCCTTTTTCATCTAAATGCCAAATAGTATTTTCTTTGGAAAAGCATTCCAAGCAAAATCTTATCTTAAACTTATCTCTTTACAAGTGTTTTACCTGAGAGCATAAAAAATCCTATTTCTAATTAAATATAACTTCATCATCATTGTCACCAGATTTGTCACTGAAATGATTGATGAGTCATTAGCGGGGTGATAAGCTGATAACTGTTCTATACAAAGAAAATAGCTTCATTATCTGGAACGATGTAGAGGGAAGGCAGAAATACTACGAAACAAGTTCTATTTTTTAGAAGGATTTTCTTTCGAAGTTAAGCCAGCTAGCAGACATTTCTTGGAAAAAAAAGGAATTGACAGCAAACCAGGGAACTTTAGACAAACAGGTGTATGGAAAAAGAAGTCTGTAGTTTAAAGAACCAACAGTCAGTAGTATATTTTAAATACTTGTGAAAAGCAAACCAAAGGAATGTAAGTCAATTAGGGTGATGTTGACCTAACAGGGCACAACTGCATCAAGGTTGATTAACAAGCAGGAATTTCTCCTGTCCCAGATGAAAAATATCTTAGGTGTCCCCGCAGCCTGAGCGGGTGAAGGCTAATGAAGGAGGATAAATTTCCACTGGAAATCTGGAAGACTTCCCTACACACCATAGCTGCACTAAATAGCTCTGACACAGGGTCACATTTCTCACTGTAGTCAGATCTGGAGATTCTATGGTATGAATTATGCTGGCTGATCTGTCTCCTCTGCAGATTAATGTCATTATTTACGGCTGGCTAATGTAAGCAGAAAGGAAAAACATGTTTGGAGCCAGTGCACACCTGGACAGTTGCAAACGAAAATGTAATCCACTGCAGATTAAACGACTGTGATTTAATGAACAAAGTGAATTTACACACAATTGTCTTGAAAAATAATCTCTATTTGCACAGAAGAGCATTGACCCAGTTGTCATACCCAGATGGTAGTAAAACCCCAAATCATAGCCCAGCTGCTTAATACAGCTTATGGTGTGTTAAATTGAAGTCTTATGGGGAGTTGGCTAAACAGTTCAGCTCTGGTAATGATCAAATTCTTCAGACAAAAAGCCCTTCCATAAACACTGGCAATAGCACTGCTGATCCATATTTTTTCGCTAAATCCCCTGCCTTTCTTAGAAACACAGAAGTTTTCCCAATAAAATGGAATATAAAGATTTTAGGACACATGATAATGTGAGAAAAACACATCATGATCTTATAAAGTAGGCCTCAGTTTAATTGTTTCTCATTATTTAAAAAAATCCTCAAAAATATTGTACCTTACTTAATTATTGGTATGAAAAGCTATATATTCAAAAAAGCTTGTCTGGATATTTCTCTCTTGCAATTGTGAAATTGTAATATTAAGTCCAACTTGTGAAACAAAAATGTATGTTGCTGAATGTTTCGTATCTAGTTTGTGCTTTATGTTTTTTTTGTATTTTGACAAATTACTACCACAAACTTCTAAACATGTTATGATGTACACCAGTATATTTTTTCATTTAGATTTCACATCAAACATCACTTTAAATGAGAAAACATCTGTACATAATTGGAACAAATTTACTTATTTCTATTGCATGTAGTAGCCTATCTGAGTTGGAAAATGGAATTTATTCACACTATATGGGTTTTTAAAGAGATTTAAAACAATAGCAATATCATAATATTTAAAGAATTAAAGCCTAGGAACAATCATTTTATTTTGAAGAGAATATTTGAGGTGTATTCTCAAGGGCTGACTCTAACCTTTTCCATGAAGCATTGTTTGCATGGTGGGATCTCTTTTGTTAGAAATTGTCTTTGGGCTTTTGTAAGGTGAAATAATCTCAGTAATGTAGTATCTAAATGTATTTTTTTTAAGTTTCATGAATAAAAAATCAGCATGATCAATAACCCATGGCTGATTTAGATTCATTAGTAATGCCACTTTTGCAAAAGGGACTGATGTGATAATCCACCAAAAGACTTTTGGTAGTATCTTTAATTTAATCGATTGCTGGCTCACTAGTTAACTGTTAGACAAGCTGGATTTTATACCTGTGAGCAAATCAACTTGATGCAATTGAAAAGAGAGAGAATCTGTTTAGTGGTTTGCTTTAGTGGTTTAGTCCTAACTATAAAAAACTTAAATTCAATTATAGCTTATTGGGAACTGATTATCTTAAGATTGTGTGATTAAAGCAATTAAACCAAGCATGTGGGCCTCTAAGACAGGAATGTTACCTCTCATTTTGATACACTTCAAATCATAATATGCACTGTTCTTGAGTTCATCTCAACACTACAATTGTTCAAAATAGTTTATTATAAACTTTGCTTGACCATTAACAGCTGGTATGGGTTATTTAGTAACTTGTTCTACAGTTGACATCCTGTTTTCTACTGCTCTTTAATTCGAAAAAGAGGTTTGACTATATAAAGTGGCAACCATATATTTAAAACAAGTCAATTCAGTTACTGTGAATCATTGACTTCAGATCAGATCTGCACTATTTAAATTTCTTTTCTGAAAATATTTAACAGATAATATTACTTTATGTTAATTTGGAGTTTCTCTTTAGCAAAGCTTCTGACAAGATGGGTTTTGCATGTTACTGTGTTGCATCCTAAGAAAATAGCTGCTTTGCAGGGGGAGCTCCCTTGGACTTTGCACCTCTCTGTTTTTTTTTATATATATATTTTTTGTACATGACACTAACTGCAGAGGCTGAAAAAAACCTCCAGTAACAACATTGTGACCACATTCAAATACAAATTGATTTGGGCAGATACATAGAAATAGCTTGCAGCTCATCCTACAAATATCTTCAGGGATGAAGTTACATTTCAAATATTTCTGTAAAGATTTGTCTAAAAAATCTGTGGTAGATATATTTCACCTCACAGTTGATAAAGCATTCACAAATCAAGATTAATGTCAAAAACTAGCATGATGCCTTAATGCCCTGTTATTAGAAAAATATTTTCTGTGCCTGGTTTCACAATGAAATGATGGAAAATGGTAAAAGCAGCAGTTAGAAACCACAGCATTAAAAAATTCCTAACAATTGCCACTACCATGACAGCCACATCTCTGTCATGGTATCATTACCTTCTTAATGTCATGCAGTAATAGCTGGTACTATGAGCATGCCTAAAATTCTTTGTCAAGAGGAAACAAATAATGAGCCTAAAGTATCAAATAAGCAAATCCCCTTCGTAAAGAAATCTAATAGAAAACATCAATGCAGCACTTACAGCTTGACATTTAGTGACCACCTCATTCTTTTCCTTATTAAGCTGATTGTTCTGTTCCTCAAGCTCATGGACCCTGGAAAGGAGCAGCTCGCTCTGCTCTTTGGCTTGTTTGAGCTCTTCTCTCTCCCTCATCTCTTCCACGTCTGTGTGAGCACGCAGGAGTGATAAAAAACTCTGACCCGCCACAGCACCAAGAGCCATGCATGAATTCACACACACTGGTGCAAGGCTCAGTATTTCAGCCCAGCCAACTAGCTCTTGACAGAAACTCTCTGGACGGTCCACCCCCACCACCATCTCTCTCACATTCACTTATGCTCGTGTTACCCTCTAAAACTTATCCACATGTATACATGAATACAAAAACAAAGACATATGTTCAACCGCATCTTGTTGCTCCTTAATGGACTGGTTTCCTACTGACTTTGCATTGTAGCCAAAGTTTGAAAGAAAGCTGCATTGTTACACTACCGTGCTTTGGACGCATACAATATACATTGACAAATGAAATAGTACGTTTTTGTGTATTCCCATAACGGAAATCAGGTCAACAGGCTTACTGGTAGACTTTCTGATATATTTGCACTTTCTCAAAACTGCCGACTTTTTTCTAACAACCATCCACATCCAATTTTGCATATGCAAACATGCAAAATTTAACAGTGGATACCAAAACGATAGTTGCATTATAATACATCTGCACCACTTGGGGTGGGATTTTATATTTAACTAGAAAAGCACTCGGACAGCGCAGACCTCCGCCAAGTAGTTTGTTTGTTTGTTAGCAACTTTACAGAAAAAGTTATGGACGGATTTTGTTCAAATTTTCACAGAAGGGACCTATTATAACCCTTGACAAATGATTACATTTTGATGATAATCAGGAGCGACAAACAAAAAAACAAACAAACAAACCGCTACCGAAAACATAACCTCCTTTGTGGAGGTAATAAACAGGGACAAACAGAAGGAACCTATTTTAGACAATCATTCTAGCTGTAGACATGTTTTCTCTCTCCCTCATCTGCGTTAATGAAGGAGAGAGCAAGACTGGTTCTAAATACAGCAAATTATAGCCCCTTGCTCCTGATCTGAGCGCCTCTTTTGCAGGTTTTGACAGTAAGGACACTATCATGGACAGGAAGGAACTCCACACTGCAGGGTTGAGTCTAGACAATATTTAGCTTTCTGGGCATCATTAGATGACAGATATGCAGATGGATGATTTTTTCCAATTTTCCAAATGACATTGGAAAGGCCTATGTGTAGCTATTGCTAACACTAGAATCTATAATACTCTTGCAATTATATTTTAAAATGGATTTTTACACTTATTCTAAAATGTAGTAGTTTTAATAACAATAATACTAATTATCGCATATCCAATTTTATAAAAATAATAATAGTTATTATGAAAACTGGTAGCATGAGTCTTTTACATTTCCTAGAAAATATAACACATTCATGCTACCAGTTAATGTTTATGCTTTTCCTTTAGAAAATTTGGAAATGTATCCAGTGATCTTGAGGAAAAGAAAAAAGATTCTCTCGCTTTAAAGAAAAAAAAAGCTAACAAAAAGACATAAGGTTGCCCTTTTTTACCTTTGGGGTTTGTTTTATGTTTTATATTATATTGTATTACATTATTTGCAGCAAACATTGAAAACAAATAAGGTCCTCCAAATAATTGAACTAAAATCATTCATTTTGAATTCTGTTTCATTTCCATGTCATCAAAACCATCTCATTTCAGTTTGATCAAGTTTGATGAAATTCTAGATTGAATAAACACTAAATAAAAGCAGCTATTTTAATTTAGATGCAACTTCATTTGGTTATAGTTAGTTCCTCTAGATGCATTTAATTAGTGGTTTTAAACCCCACATTACAAAAAACCTTCAATTATAAGTCAATCATTAAACATATTCCTAAAATATTTAATGATTTTTAAATGCAATTAACTAAATATTAGACATATACTAAAAATATCAGAGATCCTTCCATGGAAATAGGCTTTAAGATGTTAGGAATTTTTTTACTCTACAAATGTTTAAAACTTTTCTTCTACAGCTGTTTCTTCTACTTTATCTTTTAATACGTTTCTTTTCTGAGAGTGATTAATGTTTTCTAAAATAGATTTTTTTAAAATAAATTCTTTATGAATTCCTGGATTCCCAGCACAGTTTGGTATGTTTTTTTATAATGAGCATAAAGATTCTTTATTATGAGTTGAAGTGCAGTTTGTGATGCATATTAAAACTTTACTGTACACTTGATACTTATAAGCTTCTTTGAATAAATAACCTACCTTTTTATATTTGTATAAGTTGGCTTTGAGAACTCAATTGAGCTATCAGGCAAGTTTGTGTGAGCATTCCTTTAACAGAACCTTATCACGACATGGTACCGAGGCCAAGGTTCAAAGGTAAAGTTCAGTCAGATGACATGTGTGGTGCTGTTATTTGTTTCAATGGTGAGCAAATATATCTCCCTTTTCCTTATCAGCTATACCTCTTCAACACACATCACTTTTCCAGACTCTCAAACGATGTCTGTGAATTTCTGATGGTGTTTCTCTGATGTTCTACTCTTTAAATCTGGTGGCAAGCTGTCACAGCAGAAATTGATTTCACATTAGTTTCATTATTAAAGCAAGAGATTAAAGATAGGGTCAATGAGGTTATAACAATCCTTTAAACAAAGATACAAGTATGATTATAGATACAGATGGAAGCTAACCTAATTGCAAACATGAAAAAACAACTGAATACAAATCTGAATGTTTAAACTTGAGAAGACTGCATAAATGAATGAAACATTTACTTGTAATTATTTTCGTTTTGATGTGAAACAATCACAGTTTTTTTTTACGTTTTCCAGAAAGAATCATTCATCAGTTGCTCTGCTGTTGGATATTAAAAGTAAAATTTAATCCCATCCAAATTCTGTTTGCGATAAACATTGGAAATCTGCTATTAAGACAAAATTAAGAAATATTGCCATAAGTTGAAGTTCTAATTGTCAAAATACAACTTATCCAACCTTGACTTGCAAGCAGTCCTATGAGGTACTCTACACCTCAGTTAATAAAGCCATTCTTGAAAAAGCTGACACAGTGATACTATCCAGTATAGGTATTGGTTGATATGGTGACTGGCCACAGTGTTTCTACTGGTTTTCTGACAAGCAACTGGAACAGAGCTACAACGGGTGTGAGATCACTACAAGATCCTACGTCCAACTTAAGGTAAATGGAAAACATCATAAAGCTGCCAGTGTAGTGTAGGAATTTGGTGGCTTCTAGGTCTGCAGGTTGAGGACATAACTTCTCATAAGTTCTTGATTTGGATAGGTCAGATACAGCATGTTGTGTTGATGACATTGGATGAAAGATTTGCAAAGAAACAGAACTGGGGCATGGAGACAGGGGGACAGAAAAAGGGGATATTAACTGCAGCTTGTCAAAGCAAAGGTAAATGGAATTTGCTAATTAACTGAAAGCTTAGGCTGAGAAAGACATTATAAAACAAGGATAAACAGGGGGAAAAAGCAAGAGAGAAACTAAAAGAATACAAAATAATGAATAACAAAACTTAAGAAATGATCAGCTAAAACACTAAGAAGCATAAAAAACTAACAGCAAAAAGAAAGCAAAACCCATCTATCATGGTAAACCCCAAAATGTTAACCTTAACTTAGTTCCTCAAACGGGAGGCATGGTGGACCCAATTTGAGAGGTAAGATTTAAAAGTATATATATTAATAGAGAGGTTTTGTTGCACAGTAAAATAAGCATGCTATATTTTTTATGCTTCTCCTAGCACCATAGCACCCTGGTGCCTTCCTTCAGCAGCTTATGGGCAAAAGGTGGTGCATACCCTGGACAGGTCGTCAGAGCAATGGAGACACACAACCATCACTACTAGGGAAAATTGAGAGATGACAATTAACCTAACAATCATGCTTTTGGACTGTGGGAGGAAGCCAGAGTACGCGAGAGAACCCACACATGGACAGGAAGAACATGCAAACTTCCTGTAAAAACAGTCTGAGCCAGAAATCAAACCTAGAACCTTCTTGTTGCAAGCCACAGTGCTACAACATGCACCACCATGAAGCCGTGTTTATTTCCAACAATATTCCATTTAACAGCAAGAAAGGTTTAGGAACCAAGGATAACAACAAAACATAACTACCTATTGGTCTTGTTTACAAAACATAATAGCTAAACCTAGGACTTAAAAATAGACATGTACTTCAGGGTAATAGAAAAGTAGCTGTCCAGCTCCGTATAGTGATTTTATGGTGGTTGCATAATCCTTTGATGCTATTATACACATTGAAAATAAGATAAATAGAATATTTTTCCAGTTGGTTATGCTAAAAATGTGGCTTTAACATATCCAATTAACAATTGACATAATAAAAATGAGCAATAGTTAGTTCTCTTTAAAAAATATTCATAAGACTAGAAACAGAGAGGAAAAGGATTCTTTGCTGCAAATATTTAGAAAGTATTTTATCGAAGTATCAAGAACAATAAACCTTTTCTCCATACCAATAATTCTTAATGTATCTTTGTGCATGCTGTGCAATTTTTTTTTTTTTTTATAGTGTAAAGCTGGATTTAAAGAAACCAATCACTGACAAAGCTCAACATATCACACCAAACCATTAATGTTTTTTCATAGTGCAATCTTTCCTTTTCTTTATTATTTTAGAGTAGCAGGTTACTTAGATCCAAACACCTTCTTTTCAGACAAATCACTTCCATTTGCATTTCATATTTAAGTACTAACAACCAACTACGTGAAGTTTTAACACAACATTTAAAGCAAAAACTGGAATCTGTCTAATTTTCAAAGAAACGTGTAAAGGAGAAAACAAAGTGGAGGCATACGAAAACCTGTTGCAGCTTGAGCTGTAGGATCGAGAAAAGAGCTGTCAGTGTTCCAGTTCTGAGACATGACAACCAATATATCTCTCAAACTGGCAGTTATGTGAGGGAAGCAGACAGGGAGACACAGTATCATCTTTCTCAAGTGTGCTTCAGTAATTGCTGTGTTGTCTAAGTAAGATTAAGTCCAAGGGTGTTATGAGGATTAACCACCTGACACACTTGAACTTCCTTTGCCTGTAGTCAGTTTGAACATACAATGCATTTAGCTGTCAGAGGCAGACTACAAGATATACTCAACATTAATCTCCAGGCTAATGCCAAAGAAAAGAAAAGAAACCCAAAGGAAGATAAATGTGACCATTCAATGGTTCACCTTTAGACTATTTACAGAAATCGATTTCTTAAGATAGATCTGTTGCTGATAACGACCGTTTTAACTGTTCTTTGTTAAAATCCAAACTTATTTGTTCAATAAATGAGTGTTTCTCATGAGAAAAGGTTTCTTGTATGGACTTGAAGCTTGGAGGAGTTCCTGTCTTTTTCAGTCTAGTAGAACAAAAATCCATCCATCAAATTCACGCTAGAAAACAGCAGCTGTTTGTTATAAGATAATTTAAAAAAACTTTACATATGTGCATGTCTGTTCATATGTTCACAGCATCCTTTCTTGCAAAAAGATTTTGTTTTTGAATAAAAGGAGCATTGTGCAGGTTTAAAGTTGAAACATTTTTGGGGGGGGTTTCCCATACATATACCCCTGGAATGGCCTGATAAAATGAATAAAATGAGCTTTCCATTTGTCAACCACAGTTGCCTCTTTAGGATCCATTATGAAAGAGTCATTCGGGATGTTTTCTCTTGGTGTGTGTGTGGCGATCTGTTCACTCTCGTTCATCTTGCTGAACCTACTTTGTTGCGTTTCCTCCGCTATTGATTTATTAAACATTTTCTCAATATTTTTAACTTTCTTACCTCAGGATACATTATGCTGTTCCGTATTCGCCTATTAACACGCAAAACTCTGGTGTCATTTCAACTGGTTGCCAGAGGAGGCACCCTTCTGCGTAAACGCTATAATTTGCACTAAGGCTTGATCCAAAAACAAAATATCTGTAAGAACACTTAAGGTGCAGTGGAAGTCACCATAATAAGTGCTACCTGAATAGCAATGGTATTTAGAAAGGAGCTGGGATGAGGAAGCAATAGGCTTCCTAGTGCCAATGAAGTTAACATAGGGGCCTCCTGACGCTTTAGGTGGCACTTGGAGCTATAATCAGCACTCCGCAATTCTTTGTGTGAAAGAACGTATAGAGAAAAAGCCCACCTTATGGAAATGTAACAAAAATACATTATTTAATGACAACTACTGTGTCTAGCACATCCAAATGTTGTTTCTTCATATGTTTTGTATTTTATAATGGAGAACTTTATTCGTTTGCTTTTGTTTTTTGTAGTTCTTTTCCAGAAGGCTATAGTCCCACTTTGACCAACGTCATTTATGCCTGTGTCTGCTGAATCATGACATTTTCTAAGCTAAGAGCTTATATAGCCCAATTTAAGTCTCATATTCCATGCATCTTCTTCTGCTTATTCCATCAGGTTCCCTGTGGGGTGTGGGCAACAGGCGGAGTTTACCGTGGGCAGGTTGCCAGTCTGTTGCAGGGCAACACAGAGACGCAGGGAACACACATTCTCACCCACAGACCATTTATAGAAGCCAATTAACCTAACAGACATGTTTTGGACTGGAGAGAACATGCAAACTCCATGCAGAAAGACCGTACCCAAAACCTTCTTGCTACAAGAAAATAGTGCTACATACTGTACCATTGTGCAGACTCAAGTTCCTTAATAATTAGATAAATTATTAAGTCCTAAAACAGATCATCCTTATGCCTAATTTGTGAAACTGTATTGTTGTATTTCCTTCCCATTCAGTTCAACAAAGAAAAAGATTTAAAAATTGTTTTAATGTTATAGCTGCTGTGATTTTATAAAGAACTAGAAAAGCACTCACAGAGTGCAGACCTCCGCCAAGCAGCTCATTCCCCGGACATGTTGTGACCTCCACCTTGACACCAGACCCAGATTATTACCAAAATTTCATTATATGTCAATGGTTATAATATGCCCCTTCTGTGAAAATATGAGCAATATCTGCTATTTGAAAACAAACAGAAAAACTAACGGCGATGAAAAAGTAATCTCCTTGCTGGAGGTAATTATACAGAATAAACATAAATGTACTAATTTTGAAAGAAAAATAGATCTAGTTTGACGTTATTTATGTCATGCATAAGTGTCATATTTATTTATGACTGCATGTGTATAACAAGAAACCCTTTTATTTTGAAATAAACAGGAGTGTTTTTGATAAAAGGAGCAAATAATATAATTGATACATTATTACTAATCCTCCCTTTGCTCAGGGGCTTTTATGAAATAATTTTTGTGTTAAGGCTTAATCTATGCCCTGATTACATGTTGCTTTTAATACTTCTTTTTAATATATACCAAGATGCTCTTCCTCTGTAAAAATGAATTATTCACCTCTAATCTCACAACATTCCTATACTACTTGTTAGAAGTGATTTAAATCTACAAAAATGTATTTGTCAGCTGTATTTTTTCTTGTCTGTGTGTAACACTGTAACACCAAATCAAATTCCTCATACATGTAAATCACTACCTGGTGATAAAGCCATTTTTGCATCTAATAGACTACTTTATTTGAATAGGTATGAAAGTTCATACAATTTATGGTGCCCACCAAACAAGTGAACTGTTTTATTCCAGACTTCATGCACTATATAGGTGGATTTTCATATTTTTCTTGTGGGAAAGGTAGACCTTAGATGCTTTATAAGGGATAATGTGCTGCTTAATGTGGAGGAGGGGCTGATTTGAACCACTTTTTGTCATGGTGTGGAAATAATCATCTGATCCTGAATGTCAACAAAATAAGGGAGATGTTTGTAGATTTCAGAAGAAACAGGAACAACTTGAATCCTGTTAACGTCATGGGAGAAAAAGTTGTCTTTATGGAGGGGTTGGAGGACTATAAATACCTTGGTGTTCCCTTGGACACCAAACTAGACTGGAGACAGAACTATGAAGCTGTCTACAAGAAAGGACAGAGCAGACTGTACTCCCTTTGGAAGCTTAGGTCCTTCTGTGTTTGCAACAAGATGCTACATATCTCCTATAAGTCTTTTGTGGAGAGTGTGATCTCTTCTTCCATCATCTGCTGGGGTAACAACATCTGAGCAAATGACTTAAAAAAGCTCAACAATCTAATAAGAAGGTCAATTCTGTTCTAGGAACTACTCTAGAGCCTCTGGAGATTATTTCACAAAGGTAAATTATTCATAAATTGAAGAAGATTATTGAAAATAGTGAGCTTCTTCTTGAGAAGATTTTTAAACAACAAGGTGTCTTAAATCTTAAGAAAGACAAGATGTCTTAAGGAAGACAGACCAGCGCAGAAGATTCTTGCTGCCTACAACTATCAACACCTACATCAACTGGTTAAGAGAAAACAGAAATATATGAGTTGCTACAACATTTAATTTTAATTAAGTTTGGCAGAGCAGCAAAAGAGGGAGAAGAATCAGGTCCAATCCCAAACCGACCCCTCACCACTTCCTCTTAACTATCAAGTGTAACTCCCAGTAAAGCCACACTTGAAGCTGTGGAAGGCGCCTTGAGTGAAGGTGGGGGGTATAAATGAGAATAGGATGGTCTTTTCTCCACATAATGGAAAAGGAAAGTAGTCATTTCTATGGCAACACGGGGACATGTTATATGCATGGCTGTAGCTCTGTGGCATAGGTTGACATCACATCAAACATTTGCCTCTGTCTCTAAAATAAATGTATACAGTCATATAAAACAATTTTAAAGGAAGACCTTCCCTTTAGGAATTAATGATGTCTTTTTTTTTCTAACATGGGAATTGCTGTCAGCAACTAAGGTGCAGCAAATCAGCGGAACTTACATTTAAATCCACGTGTTTCCTCAGCTCTCTTAGTTCCCTCAGTTCACCATTGCACTCGCTCATACAGACTCGCTATCAAAGGGCTAAATGGTCCACTTGCCCTACCCACTACATGGTTTGAGATGGCCCTTAATGTGGCTGACCCTCCACAAGAACGGCAAACGGAGGGTTTGTGCTTAGGGTAAGTTATAAGGGGCCGGTTTGGGATTATGCCTCAGAATAGAGGATATACTAAAGTCTAGAGCTGGTTAGCAGGAGTTCACGCCAATCATGGCTTAGATGCCCTGTAAAAAAATAAAAACATTGACTTCCTCCCTGATGTCTCTTCCCTGGATAATAGGATGGTCTAATCACAGCTAAAAGTACACAAACCCGTGACTTGGAAGAGTGTGGACTTTGAAATTGTACCCAAACTGCTCCTAGTCAGCAAAATGATGGCTGAAAAATGACAAAAAAAATGACAAACACACAGTTTGCACATTTCTTTCAACTTAACTATAATGAACCTGTTAATAATCATAAGGCAGTTTTTTGTTGTTGTTGTCGTTGTTATTGTTACACCCAATACTGCACATTTCCATGGAAAATTAAACATATATGACTCCTAAACATGTTGTGTTGTGATGGTTAAAAGGCTGTGGAAGGCTCAGGTGCACCTGAATGAAAGTTAATTGCTGAGGTTTATTTGGGGGTAATGTTGACCCCAGCTCTGCTTTTGGCCTGATCACTAATGATTAGGTTTAAGATGAAAAAAATGTACAGTATGTTTTACAGACACTGCTGCCAGTTCCATGGTGTTGCCAGCATATGGTGTTGAACATTGCTTTGCTAGGTGAAGAAAATATTTCCAGGCTCAAAAAGTACTAAGTAAACACCACTTGGATTATTGCTTGGCAAATATTTATTATTTGGTTATGAAACTTTTTTCTTCTTTAGTAAATTTTTTTAATAACGTTTTTAGTAAATGACAAGATCATTTTAAAGATATATTTCCTGAAGAATACAATGAACAAAAAAACAAAGATAAAAGGAGTAATGGAATATCTTGTTCCATGACTGTACATCATTTTGATAATAATACTTATACATTATTATTAGGCAAACCCCCCAATAAAATAGCATATCTTCATTATATGTATATTCGATAAAATTAAACCCAAATGTAGTTGTTCAAGATAACCTAGCTCCAAGGCATTCTGAGAGTTAAAACTATGTCATTTTAAAGTAAAGCGAACCATACCTAAAATTACAACAGCTCTTAAAATAAGGAAACTGCCCGTACTGATCAGTCAATGGAATTTGAAACAACCTGTAGGTATGTACTGATTAAGAATTTGTTTTTAACATCTGCAAAACACAAAGCTGTACAGTAGGTTTAGGATTTATGTATTGCAAGGGGTTCTCTGTCCTTTAGGCTTCTGGAAGTGGAACATTTAAGCTGCAGGCAGTTCCCAAAGCATCTGACTGTCAGTGTAAAAAACAGGTGAGAGCCAGCAGACGTGAGATTCCTCAGAGGACCATCTGCTTACAAGACAGTATCTGATAAAGTTTTATTGGTGTCACTTTTGAGGTTTTACCCAAGTTGTTTTATGTAAGCTATAAAATATTGTTCTTTAAGGTATACCATGGAATAATCAATAGTAACAATATACTATTAGTGAACACGTGTATGTAGTGAACATGAGTGAGACCAACAGCTGCTCTCACTTTTCCTTTCTATCACCACACGGGTTTAAATGTTTGCACCTGAGGTGGCAGACATTCCAGCTCTCCAGATGGGTTTAATCACACCTGATTCTGGATGTCCCATATGAGCCTCAGTGCACATTCTCTGTGCTTCACATCACTTACTGTTGTGCTTTCATTCTGAGTTTGTTTTGGTAAAAATCTCCTGCATGCAAACTGTTCTTGTATGAATAGAGCACAGGGTGAAGCCTGGCCTCTGGCTGAACTCTGGATCCAGGTCACAGAGCAAAGCACAGTCAGCCTTTGATCACCCTCGCACCTCACAGTTCACTTAAACTCATATGGTCAACTGACTCCAGGTCAGGTACAATAATACCAGCTTATAAATCATATCAGTGACAGGATTGTTGGCAGTAATTATACTGAGCAGATAGCTATTAATATTAGAGAACACAAGATTTTTGTTCTGTTTTGTTTTGTTTACACAGCATAATCATTATTATGCTGTGTAAACTGATTGAAATAACCGAGAAAGTTGGACTGCAGCTCAGATACATGAAAGACAGCTTTTATTGTAGCTACAATAAATTTAGCATAGAAGAACACACTGTTATCTAAAGATTAACATAATTCTGCTTATTTGTACAATTTAAAGAAACACCTGTGATGGGTTTTCTATCAGGACCTGATGACCAACAAAGGAGAGAACTTTCAAAGTCTTCTTCTCTGATCCAGCTGTGTTTGAACATTAAATTCAGATGTTCTTAAGTTGTGCATAAGTAGTTTGTACAAAGAGATAAAAGGTATGCATATAGGGTGTCCAGATATCCCAGTTTGTGCGGGACAGTCCTGGATTTTTCGAAACAACAAATCGAAACATTGTTTGGTGCTTGACTGGGTCAAATTAGATATGACTGGGTCAAAATTAATATATTCACAGGTACTTTTCCTTTTTTTCCTTTTTTTTTACACAAGCTCTTTTCCTTTTTTTATTTATTTTTTTTTTTACACAGGAACTTTTCCTAACTGTGAGGATGCAGCACTACAGTGATCGTCACAGATCTGCGCAAGTGGCCTGTGTCAAGACCAAGTTGCACACGGTGCTCTTAAAACAGAGTGGGTTAAGGATTTTAATACAAAATGTGGTGGAAAAAGAATTCAAAGAAAAGAAAACTCGGCCATAACAAAGACTGGGGAACGGTTTATAGTATCTGGGTATGGCCATTGACAGGTAATTCACAGAGAGTTTTTTGTGAAGTTTGTCAGAGTTATTTTCAATTTTGATTTGAGGGGAGCGCAACGTAATCTCAGAGATTACATCTGTGTTTTGGGTTGGGGGAAAGTTCCTGCCTCAAGAGGAGTTCAAGTACACTGCCTGGGCAAAATAGAAGTCACCAACTCGATTTAACTAAGCAAATAGGTAAAAGCCTCCGATTGGATAAGTACTGCATAGGCGATTATCTTTCAGCTGACAACAAGTTATTTAACCCCAGCTAACGCAATGAGTAACTCCTCATTTCTTAAACAACCATGGCAAAAGACACATCCTGTGGTCGTGGAAAAGACGTTAGTCTG
>JAUZNJ010028529.1:0-12835 GCA_034780135.1 Jordanella pulchra | reverse complement strand
ACAATGTTACTAATTGCTAGTAGCTGCACTTTGTTAGGGTATTCTTTCGCATTAAACTATTCCAGTTTCAAACAGGCACATTTAAAACAATAACTACTAAATGTATGAGAGCGCACATGAGATAGTCAAACATTTGTACACAAGCTGATTTCACTCACTCATTTCCATGAAGAGCTGTCTCTTCTCGACCATGGCCTTGCCTCGTTTGCTGCCTTCTTCGATCATTCTGTGGCACATCAAACACCAGAGCAAGCAGCACGTCATGTTCAGCCAGCAGCACCGTATTAATGCAACACAGTGGCTTTTAAATGAATGAGGTTCTCTGATACAATTCAAAAGAAAATGAGTCTTAGAAAAAGTGTTCCTACCCCTGAACTCTCGTGGACACAAAGGAGTTCAACAAATACAAATCTAATCTCCTTAACACTCAATGGCAAAGACTGTATTTGTGAACTACAATAAGACCAATCCACAAATTCACCCCCTTGATTAGTGGATCTCAAGTTCCTAATGGCCCTCTTGGCGGCTTTCACTTTTATGCCCTTTTCTCAATCTGCAATCTTATCTTTGCTCCCTATAACAAATATGTTTTCCTTCTTGTAGCCCATTTCTGGTAACTGCATAGTGATGGAAATAGCATTTAACCATTACAACCTAAGCTTTCTTCTTTTAAAATATGCAGGACAATCAATTATTTTCATGGCAGAATCCATGTGAACAACAAAATTATTTGGATTACTGCAGGCATTTTGATTTTAATTGTTTAAGCATCTTCTTAGTGTGTTTGAACTCCCTAGTTCTAAGGTGCTTACCTGCTGCTGATTAGATATCACCCAAAGTGATGCCTTGAATGTCGAACCTAGGGAAGGGAAGGACACAGAAATATTAGCGAACGGGTCTTTTAAGCTTAATACTAATGTCAGCCTCTGGATCTTGCACATAATTTATTTGTACATTTAAAAAAAAGTAATTAAAATCTTCCTTTCTTCTTCTTCCCTTCAAAGACTTCATTAACTCCCAATCTGGGCTGTTGTTTCTCCTCTCTGCTTATGTAGAGATATTGGCGCACAACCTTAGGAGCCATCCATGGCCTGTGGTCTACACAAATGATAATTCTCCATGACACTGCGCGCTTAGCAGCGCCTGCATCCTGTAGGCTAATGACACCAACAGAGCTGAACAGGAACTATTAAATGATGATGGAAAAGAGCACATTAAGGCTGGCCAATGAGTGATGAGCGCTGGGTGTCGCTGGGAAAACGTCAGACCACGAGTTCTATGCACCCTTGGTGTGGGTCACATGAATGTTAGTAGGGATGATCAGCTGAGCCGGTTCAAAGATCCTAAGGTTCTACAAGCCATCATAAGTGATTTTCTTTTATTTCCTATAAAGCAAAAACATTTTCTCACTGAAATGCCTCAACTTAAAAGAAATCAAACTTGAGTTGAAGGCTTTAGTTGCCTCCTTATGCAATGCTTTGCTAAAGTTTTAAAACTTGAACCTTTTCATAGTTTGTCCCTTTGAAATTCTACATATATATCTTGTTTTTAGCTGATTAACCAAGACAAAAATAGTGAATAATATTAAGGTTGAAGGAAAATGGCTTATAAAACTTAGAAAGTTCATCAAACTTTCTAATTTTGGTATACTTTTGTAGTTATGCCCCTCTACTGGAATACCTTATAGAAGATCTGTAGCAAAAGGCTGTCCAACGGTATATATCTGATCTCATTATAAATACTAGGGCTGCAACTAACGACTATTTTGTTAAACGATTCATCTGTCGATTCTTTTTTTTTATTTACCAATCTGTGGCAAAAGGTTTCTTAAAGAATATTTTGCATAGAATTTAAACCAAGTGAGGCTAAAACTGTGCGCTTTGGGGACTTCTGGATCAAGCCTGTTAATGGACTAACATTTTGCATCTTATATATATTTATTTTACAATGTTGGTATAATTACAGCTATGGGTGGGTTGACATCTTTTGGGTGTAACATCTGAACTAATCCTACTTAAATCTTCAGGATGCACAACATCTTTTGCACTGCATTTTCTGCCTTGAACAGTTGATACATTTTGTTATCAGAATATTAATTTAGATTTTTGCACATGATGAATTTCCAAAAATCAGCAGTTAAACCTTTTGTCCCATTAGGAGGAACTGCTCCAACATAAAAGGACACAGAAATTTTAGAGAAAACATGGCAGTTGAACAATAGTTGGAGAAGCAAACCTTGGTCTCAAGGAAGAATCCTGATCAAAAACAACCCCCTATTATTTGTAAATCAGAAAGAAAACAAATATTGAGAGACCAATGTGCATAAATCAGCAGAACAGGATGTGATCAGGCAACCAGGAAATTTCACTGCTGGGTTATACAGAGAACAGTATCCTTGGAACAAGTTGTTTTTCACAAGAATAAATTATAGACGTTTGCACATTGCCATCCCAACTCTTGGGATGATTAAAAAACAAATGAGGGAATTTAACTGCATCCCATCAACATAGCTTAGAACAAATTAGATAAAGCTTTTTAAATAAAAAAAAGACTATCCTCGGGCCTATGAGGGTACAGTGTAACCGCACCTTCGGCTTGGAGGTAATGACAACATCCTTTGAGGCGATTGAACAGAAGGACTCTTGCTTACTGCAGTACCTCCTAACCACTGATAATATTTATTTCTCCCTTTCCACCAGCTTTAATCTCCACTCTGAGGGGATCCCTCCAGGAGGACCATCAATGCTGCCATGTTGCTGATTTAAACTGCCCATTTAGGTTATCTTATTTCCGCAATGGGAATCGTGTCGTGATGATTTAATTTTCTATTCCCTTCCTTCCCTTTCTGGACAACAAAACAGTGAAAATCTTGCATCTTATCAAATCTCGCAGATGCATCGACATTGGTAAAGAGAGATGGCGTTTACCGGATGAACCGCAGGCAGGTTGCGTTTAGAGCATCGTCACCATCGGCAGAGAGGATTCAGATTGTGAGGCTGAGCGGAGTGGTCCAGGGTGAATACGGGGTGGGGGGGAATATTTCCTCAGAGATTCACAGACGCATTCTCACCTCTGAAAAATCCACGGGTGTTTCCGCCGAAGTTACATTTGTCGGGATGCTGGGGAACCATTCCTATCTCCTGTCATCATATTTCAGGCTCCTCTCCGGTTTCATTCGCCTCTCGGTTTGGTAACTACGGCTGCAGCCGCACGTCAAAACGCACAAGCTGAGCAGTTTCGCCGCTCAGCATCAGCAGCGACCCAGCGGCAGCGGACGGGAGCGCAGGAAGAAAGATGCCATGCGCGAACCCCTACTACATTTTACTCATGTGCGCACGCACGCTTATGGCAAGCTGTTTAGGCAAATAATCAATAAAGCGCTGGTTCTAGACTACATTTACTGTGGGCGGCGATTTTGTTTTTCATGGATCCACAGAACGAAAGAATAAAAAACACAAACACACTCAAAAGAGCAGGATAAGATCGGATATTTTTATATATATTGAGCCACAAGGTTAGATACCCCTGTTGTAACATATGAAAACTGTGATCAAATCCTAATCTGACTGTAGCTTAAATCTGACTGCAGTATACAAAATATTGCTAGACTGTAAGAAACGCATTCAATAATCAAAATAAACGTATTTAGTATTACATTCCAAATATTGATCTGAAAAGTACAATTTTTTAAATATGTGAAATTTTCCTTAATTTGAGCAGGTTCATAAGATGATCTGCAGAATGGATAAGTATAACTGTTGTTAAACATAAGAAAATTAGATGTTAGAACTCTAATAACTTATTTGAAATGATTTTATTTATTTGCTTATTTTAAACATAAATAATCTCATTCCATTGGTAAATTGTCCAACTTACCTCTTCAAATGAACGGCAAAATACAGTTTCTGTCGATTTATATTTTAATTTTGCAGTGTATGTTTTCAGTATAGAGATCATAAAATGAGCCAAGGCCAGTACAAGGGCAGTGGCCCATGCTGGCCCCTGTCTAGAACCGCCCATAAATCATTGCTTTTTGATTACCAGAACAACCTCAGGTTTTTGACTATCAGTTGTTTTTTTTTTAATGATGTTTTCTTATCTAACAACCAGATATCATAAAAAAGATATAAAATAAGAAACCTATATGTCTTTAAACATGGGTGGTTCTCAACAGGGCATGGTGCCCCTGTTATGCCCAATGTTCTGAAAACATAATACCAAATCACTTTTATATGATGATTAGCACTAACCTGTAACTGATTGGTCCCTTCGAAAAAATGTCAAATGACATTTTAGATTTATTTTAAAGTGATGTTTAAATGAAGGAATTAGTTTCAGATGTATTTAGATATGATTACATTCTTTATCTCCAGATCCAGTTTTATGGGTCTTTTAAAATATTAAATTATGAGTTATTGCCCTGCTTCCCGTTTTATTCTTTCGCTCTGGGCCTCTGTGAAATAACACTGGTTCTAACCTGGGGCTCCAGTGAGGCAGGAATAATCTGAGTAAATATAAAGGGCAGAGGGGTTAAAAAGAATAAATCCTTTTAATAAACCACCGGACCCACAGAATAAAACCATTTGTGAGGACCAGCTGATATGCTGGCTTGAGAAAATGAAGTATTGTACAGTAGTACAGTAATCTGAGACCACAAAGGGCTCTAAAATACAAACAAAACAACAAATAAGAGTTTTAAAATTAATCTGAAAAAGTATGGAAAAGAGAGTGGAGTAGTGCAAAATTAGGTATCTACCTCACTTGTGCCTAAAAACAACACGCATTTTACAAAGCCTTTCTACAAGAGCAAACACCACAAAGCTCTTCATTGCTGATTTAGTCCCCACATTAAAGCCCAACTGCCTAGTCTCCATTTGGCCTCTCTCTTCAGTGACTTCAGAAGCATCCACTGCCATAGCTTTACTAGAAAAAAAGGAGGTTATATCTCTCAGTCCTAACAGTAACATATAAGGTAATCCAAACCTTGGTGATCTGGGAACATGTTTGCAACAGGCTACAAATCTTAATGCAAGCTCAAATCTCAGTTTCGAGCTCAGTAGGCAGGTTAGTGTTTGGCAGAAAGTAATTCTAGTTAAATCCAATTGCCAAATCCAAACCAGTCATCACTATTAACTTGAGATGATAATTAATGCAGTTATGATAAATAATTGCAATTTCCTTTTTTCTGGGGTCTTTTTTATGTCTTCAGCTTGTCCAGAGTGGTTTCTTCTGGTCATTTCTCTGGATCATCTCAGCTGTGCTCTCCTCTAGCTATTTACCTACCAAATATAATTGTCTTTTAAAACAACTCTCTTGGTTTTGAAATGCATTAATGGCTTATGCTTATGTTTCTCTAAGGGCCCTTTCATTAGTGTCCGTGGGTTGATCCAAAATATAGGCAGATCAGGCCTTTTCTTTGTCAATCCAAAATGTGGAACACGTCTAAATATCCAATTTCTGTCTTATACTTGTTTTCAGTGTTTTGATAAGAGCTGGTTTTACCGAACTTACATATTTTCCCACTGTGGGACAATTAGGCAATATTAAAATGACTAAAAACAATGACATTCAACAAGCATTGTTGAATGTCAAAAGCAAAAACTGGTTATCAGTTTCTACACCGCAATGCATCAAAAAAAAAAAAATCACTTTCAACGTCAACTTTTAAATACTACCATTATCACAAATTTACACAGAGAAACAAAAAAAAAACATATTATAATTATTTATTCATAATAGATTAGAACTTTAAAATACATTTTGCTTACAAGTGCAGATTACCATGTTACATTCACTGGAGTTTTACTGGACACAGAATGAAACAGACACGTGTAACAAATGAAACTAGTGACATGTGACAGTTGAAAAACGCTGATTACCCCCACTTACCTCAACCCGGTAATTTCTTGATTAACCACTCATCTTAAAGTACACAAATAGGCAAGTTTAGTAATAATAAAGATTACTGTCTGTTGCAGGATTCAGTCTTTGTCAACAGGAATTTTCAGCTGCCTTTCTTGAAGTGCATTCCAGCCCTAGATTTAATTGTGTAGATGCAGCCTTCTCTGATTCTGTTCAGCCAAATGAGACCTGCATATTCACATCACAAACTACCCAAACATTTTCCTCTCTAACTATGCTGAAACCCAAATTTACCAGACATGATCATCAAAGTAAAAAAAAAAAAAAAAAAAACCCAAAAACTGGTTAAACTTAAAATTTTGGATAACTCTATAGTTTGTGGAAAAAAAAAAGAGAGTAATGACAATTGTAGACAAAGGATGCACATAACATCTTTTTAGAACAATTTAAAAAAGTGGATTAATTAAAAAAGGCTGGTTCACATAATTTAAGATATACTAGGGCCATTTAAGATTAAAAAAATTAGGTCATTCCTTACAGTGGTCTGTCCCGTCTACACAAAATTTATAGGAAAAACGGACAGCCAATATATTACTATAGTAAATACCCTGTTGATTTATCCCCAAAAAAGTAGCAAATAGATGTATTTATATTAAAATATATTAATTAAAATATATTACTTTGATTAACAAGTCTGAGATTATAAACAACTTCTTATT
Source organism: Jordanella pulchra (assembly GCA_034780135.1). Classification (NCBI taxonomy): domain Eukaryota; kingdom Metazoa; phylum Chordata; class Actinopteri; order Cyprinodontiformes; family Cyprinodontidae; genus Jordanella; species Jordanella pulchra. Next base: position 6,254 of record JAUZNJ010028529.1, on the reverse strand, counting down.
TTTTAATTTTAAGGTGGCTTTGGCATTTTACCATAACAGCTATAAAACTGGAAAATTTCACCCATCCTAGAGATTATAAAATACCTTTACTTTACTTTTTTCTCATGGAAATAAAATTCTGAGTTAACTTCCCACTGAACTTTTGCAAGTTAATCTGGGGTAAAGTAAGCACTTACATTGTGTTGTCTCTAAAATGTAATTCATTATACATCACAAAGATGATTGTGAATAATTAGGCTTACGTTCCCTCAGACCGCCTTAAAATGGAAGAGAACGGTTTTCATTTTCTGAAAGGTCAGAGGTTAACTGTTGCATCTATATATATATATAAATTTGTAACTTGATTTACCCCCAGATCATTTTAGAAAATCTGCAATGATCTGATTTTTTTCCCCCATTGTCAAATATCTTTTTCTACTAAAATAATTGGAATTACTTAAACAAGTTGTGCTGCACAATTAGAATGACTACCTACATCTAATATTTACACTGAAATAAATGTCTTTGTTTCTCCCCTTAGCTTGAGTGTTTGTTTATTTTTTTCAGCCACAGCTTACTGATTTATACAGAAGCATACTGATAGAAAAATCCCAATTTATGGTATACTTTCTCAACAAAACAGTTTTAGGGAGAGAAAATGTGGCTTTAAACAGTAGTAGTTGACATAAGACTTTTCTGTGATGTTGGAAAAAAAAAAAAATAAAGAACGTTTTTTCGTTGTTTAAATCTCAGTGCCCTTTTGAGCTACAACATTTTTGCCTCGGCTTAATGCCAATCTGTGCAATCCACATGGGCAGATTTTTAATAAACCTATAAATCCACAAAAGGTTTTAAAAAAATCAGTGTGCTCTATTATACCGTAGCTTTTTACAAAGAAATATTACTTTCCTGCCAAACATGTACGACTTCCAAGGGGGAGGAGTTACTGTACAACCCATGGGTTTCTCTTTTCTTTCCATTAACCCCAATTAAACTAACGATAAAAAGTTCAGTCCAAACACAGAACAGTCATGAAGTCCGAAAAATAGCAACATTCATTTTTCTCTCCTTTTTTTAAAAACTATACATATATTCTTATAAAAATATAAACTAATCTAGCCGAGTGCAAACGTTGTTGAATGTGAGGTATCCCACACATCTGACAGACTAAACTCACTGAAAATCGATTGGCATCTCTACAAACAGATGTGGAAGAAAAAACAAGAGCATCCAGTGTAAAGTTTTGCTCTTTCAACAGTGATCAACCTGTGGCTGCTGCGACTGTAGACTGTTTAAATGTTTTATACTAACTCTAAATAGTCTGATGCCACTTTTGTGCCTTAATAACACAGACATTTTAGGCATGGGCCGGTAACCATTATCAAGGTAAACCAAAGGTTTATCACTTGTCACTCTATTCCAAGGGTGTTGAGATGTCGGAAAAATTGTTGGAGTGACCAGAGTATCCCTGGTGATATACACCACATATGAAGACAGTATATTTTTCCCCTCTTAAAAAAGGCTTCTACATTTTCTTATAAAAAAAAAGAAGACATTCTTGGCTGTTTAATTTCAAATATTCTTTTTATGCCATCCAGCTTCTTTAGGTTAGGGAAAGAATGTAGTTATTGGCTAAAGCCCATCGCTTATAATAAAACAATGGCTTGGAATTTTACTTGTTATACCCAACAACATGAATGAACTCCAAGGAGGAGGTACTGTGCACTATCCACCAATCAGTGACACTGTACTCAGTAGAGATTGATTTTAAAATATTGAGGTGTTTGGGAAAAAGACACCAAAGACTAAAGGTCAATGATTTGTTCTTTGGTTGCACCTTAGGGCAACAGCTTGGGTTTACATTCAGTCCAATGCGTCTTGTTCACATTAAAGGGACATTAAAGCTGATTTATGTTGACCAAATTATATTCAAAACAACAATCAAAATGAGTTCGTATTAGGAGAGGTATAAAATGTACCTAAGGTATTTATTTAAATTCATCTAGGTTTAAAAATAAAACATGATCTCAAAAAAGAAACACGGAAATATATGAAATATTTGAAAACCTGTATTAGGTTAAAGTGCTGTATGTTCTACATTTTAGCATCAGTCTATCAAAAAGTATTAAAAATAAATATCAGTGGAATCAAAATTGTACTAAAATTTTAAATCAAAGTTTTATTTTGCCAGAAGTAGTCGTATTTCTTCTTAATTCTAGAGTTAAAGGGATTAGAGCTTGTTAAATGTTTTTGTTTCAGTTTTTTTTTTGTAGAATTTGTAATATTTTTAGACGAGGATGCGGTCAGAGTGCCTTACCTGTGATTGGTGGATTAGGGTTAAAAAAAAACAAGGAAGAACAAAATTTGAAGTGCATTATCTTTTTTTTTTCCTTTACCTTTCGATAGTCCAAATATTAAGTTTAAAGAACAAAAATAAATTAAAAACATAATTAATCTGAAGCTACTATTTTAACATTAAAATCAAAATGTTAAGATTGAAGTAGTAATACAATTCCAGGGAAAAAAAAAGGCCAAACGTTAGAATATCTTTATGCTAATTCTAATGCAATCTAATCATAATTGGCTTTAAATTACAGTTGTTTTTATCTGAAAAATATCTAGAAAATAACTAATATAATAGAACCTTCACCAGGACCAATTTAAATATTTTTACTTTCTGCAATTTGTTTTGTTCATGTTCCAACTTTTAAATTTAAACTTTGAGCTTCTTCTTGACAATTAAACTATTACATTTCTCTCCGCCCATTTCAATGTTTGTATTTCTTCTTTTAGCATTCTATCTTTATCATATTTTTTCCCCAACTTTTCCTTGAATTAGATAGACATCAAAGAATAGCAAACCTCATATTCCCTTCTTCACACCGGCCCATGCCTAAAGAAACAATTACATAATTTCATATTACTGTACCACTAAACATGACACACACAGCTTAGAAGGGCCAATACAGTCGTCATGGCAAAAGGCTCCACAGCCTTTGCACATGATCATCGCCTTCAGTCGGCAGTAGCATTTAGACTGGACGTCCTCCATGTTGGAGCCCTCGATAAACGACTGCTCCTGTGAGGGCTCACCCTGATTGCCATGGTCTAACGTACGTCCGGCTGGTATCGTGGTGACAGTCACTGAGAATGACATGACACTCCCACAGATTCCCCCGCCATCGGCCTCTGATGAGGACGTGGAAGAGCCGGTGCCCGCAGTGTTGTGGTTCAGAGTGTGAGGTACAGACATGCTGATAGTGCCGCCGTAGCTGGAAGCTACAGCTGAATCCTGATTGTCAAGCGTTCTCTGGAAGGCAGTCGGCAGCTGGTGACTTGGGTCCATGTGAGTAAGATATGGCTCAGAGTTTCCTTGATTGCTATTGCAGAGTTTGAGGTGACTTCGGTCTGACGGAGAAAAAGGGCTGGTGTCTTTGGCTTTAGCACTGGTGCTGCTATTGTCGCTACCAGCTCCACTGTTTTCGGAGCCAGGCTCGGTTTTGATGCTGGAGCAAAGCGGAAACCTTGCTGTATCGTCGGACCTGGTAACCGAACATCCCTGCTGCTCAGTTTTTACCCTAATAATGGACGTGAAATCTCTGACTGGTTCCTCGGTTTTACCCGTCTCCTTTCCTTCTGTGTTTTCCCTTTTTAAACCAGACACAGAGCTATTGGGACAGACTGAAAGCTGCAGTCTCTTGCGTTCTGATCCTCTGCCATATGTGGAAACATTGAGCAAGTAATGCCCAGTCATGGCAGGTCTGGGAATCTTCCTTCGGCCAAGAAAGCCAACCAAAACCCTGGACTGACCCCGACCCTCCTCTGCGTGCATCATATGCTGGGCTTTGTGCTGGGAGGGCTTTGGCCCTGCACCTCCAGAGGGCTGGCTCTGTCGTTGAGCTTTCCTCTGCATTAGAGTCTGCAGGATCTGCTCTTGGGTCTCCTTATCAGGAAGTTCCCTTTGGTGTCTGGCGTATTCCGAGAGGCCTGCAGCTCGTCCAGATGGATTGGTTTGTGAAGGCATCTGCCTATCTCCTCTAGGATCAACAAAATGTGAAGTTTTCCCCTTACTTCCAGAAGCCAGGATTGATCCCCTCATTTCCACCTTGGATAAGGGTTTAGGGAGGATCTGATCCAGTGGAACTTCTTTTCCTTGCAGCAACTGTGTCACAAGGGGGTTGTTTGCAGGAATGCAAGAGCTGGTTCTGGTTAGTGATGCCGTACTTGGTGGGGCTTCTTTATCCCTCACAGCCAGAAAAGATGAATGTTCTGTTAAACCATCTGAACTCCTTTGGATGCTTCGCGGGACTGTACCGGTAAAATGACAACTGTGTCTGTCATCAGCTGTTCTTGAGAGAGACATCTGAGTCTGATTAGAGCTGAATGGAGGAGAAAGCACACTAGATGGGATGCTGCTACTGCTGGTGGCTGGTAACCTGCTGTGGACCTGTGGGGAAGTTGGGCTGAGGCTGGGTGATGGCTGCCTCTGATCACTACTGCTGCCTCCCCCTGGCCCGGGGCCTGGCACCGGTCCCTTTGACACAGATGAAAGTGCGGCAGCGGCCGCCCTCTGTTTACGAGCAAGCAGAGCTTTGGCTTTATAGTCAGCCAAAGTGCGAGGTCCAGTACGGCCTGGGCTGCTGAGAGGGCCATGGACGGGGGTCCTTGGTGAGACTTGGCTTGGTGACAGAGAAACAGGAAGAATTCGTGACACTGGGATCTTAAAAGAGGGTGAAAAGAGAACTGTGTTAGACAACTTTCATTTTTCTTCCAGGTTTACAAAACTACTCTAACCAATTAAAGTAAATTAAATAGGAAGCAAATTAAGAAACCTTGGGAGAATATCACCATAATCTAAGCTACAGTGCTTTGCAAAATCACTTTTTAAATTTATAACTAATACTTGGTAAAAGATTAGAAGCCATCATCCTTAAAGAATTAAGTGAGGGTGGATCAGAAACATGAACTAAATGGAGACTATTCCTTCTCACCTTGAGGGGCGGGACCCTCTGACTTGTTGGAGATGGCGTGGCAGGGCTGGAAATGGATGATCCTGATGGAGATGCAGAGGAGACTGAGGACACTGAGGAGACAGAAGACAGACGAGGTCTTTTCTCAGGTGTCACTTCACCTTCCGTCTCACAAAGTGTTTTTCTCTTCTGCGTGTCTGAGCTGCCACTGGGCTCCGAGGAGACCTCTTGCTCATCCACGGTTGGTTTATCCACAGACACTGGCTGATCCTCCTTTATATCTGGACTAGCTTTGAGTGGGGGGCTTTTCTCTACAGGTTTCTCAGGGAGCTCAGCTTTCTTCTCTTCTTTTTCCTCTTTGTGCTGCTCTTCATTAAGTGTACTTGCTGCGCTCTGCTCAGCTGGACTCTCAGCTTCTGGTGTTTTTATGGCTGTCGTCAGCCCAGCCTGTTCAACTGTGTTTAACTTTTGATCCTCTGCATTAAGCGACCGCCGTGTCTTCATGGGCTCTGAGATAGGAGTGGACTCTTTTGGTTTAGGGAGCTCCGTTGATGGTTCCAGTGATTTCTCAGTCGGTTTGTCTTTATCGGTAGCATCAGTCTGGATGCAGTCCTTCATGCTCTTTTTGTCCTCCACAGCCTGAGCAGATGGTTTTGTCTGACAAATAGGAGACCGGCGTCTGACAGGCTCCTTCTTCCCTTCAGGCTTTATCAGCTCTTTGGATTCTTCGTAGCTAAGGCCTGAACTGTGAGACAAGAGACAACTGTAAAGATTTCTCCAACTTTCAATTATGAATGCTCAGATGTGTGACGTTTCTACTGATGCAAAAAAAACCTTGTACACTCTTGGTTCTATTTAGGCTTGGTTTCTATAAGTGGCAAAAACTGCAACTCTTCAGATGCAGGCACATCTTGGAAAACTCGCTGAAACGCCAATTAATTTGCAGTAATTTAATTAGAAAGTTTAACTTATCTCCCAGATAATGACGGATCAGACACATTTCAAGAGCTTATTTCTGTACAATTAATTAGTTACTGATTAGAGTTCATAAAAGAAAAAACAAAATTCAGTTAAATATAAGCATTTGAATACTACATAACACCAAGTATAACCTGCATTGAAAAGAAAATTTATAAAAATAAAAAAATTAGCCTACTGAAAGTAAACTGCCTGGACAAAATAAAATTCGCCACCTGGATTTAATTGGATAAGTACTGCATAGGCGATCATCTTTCAGCTTGCAACAAGTTATTTAACCCCAGCTGATGCAATGAGTAACTCCTCATTTAAACAACCATGGCAAAA
>JAUZNJ010028528.1:0-41518 GCA_034780135.1 Jordanella pulchra | reverse complement strand
AGTAATTGTACTAAAATTGTAAAATATATACACATAAGTACTTTGTATTAAAGATTAAAAAAACTTTTTCATCTGTCAGTATGTTCTTCTAACCAAATCTCCTCGTGTGGAAAAGTTTTATTTTCACCTGCTTTAATCGTGTAAAAAATCATCTTTAAGCAATCTTTTTCCATTTGATTATTAATCAATTAATCGAAAAAATAATCAACAGATGAATCGATTAGCAAAGTAATCATTAGTTGCAGCTGCCCTAGCTTAGAAGAAATGAAAAATTGTCTGTTTAGAAATATGATTGTAAAAAGTATAAATATTCATCCACTTTCCACTCTTGCAAATATAACATTTGTTTTTAAGGCTACACTTGTCAAACTATCTGGAATTAATGGGACGTTCTCCTTATCTGCCTTATTGAGAGCACAACATCGATTAGGTTAATATCACATGCATTTTTTGCCTTTTGCTCATGTCTTTAAATGTCGAAATAATTTTCTGTTTTAGATAAAAGAAATTGGATAAAATTTCCAAATTTTTTTGAAATATTTACATAAATACTATGATACAGTGGAGCGGTATTGTTTTTATTGTCATAATGGTCTATATCAGCCCCACAATCACTGAAAATGGTCCAGATTTTCCAGTTGAACTCAAAGCCTTTCTCTCATGGCTGGAAGAATTGCAGATTAAGCTTGGAGGAAAACGCAAAGATCAACATATATTAGCAGAGGAGCAGATGCTTGCCTCCACTTCTGACCCATCTTCATCACTCGCTCATATTTTTTCATGTCTCACACTCCTGTAGTGTCATTCCTGCCTGGGCTCAACTTCTTTTTACTGGAAATCCTCCTTAGTATGAACATACAGCTGTCAGTAAACAAACTCATGCAAATGTTCTGCAATATTAGCACTCTCCTGCACACCAACTTTCCCCCTCCTACACAGATTCGTAGCTGCTCAGCCTTTGCCTCCTCCGCACATGTGGCGGCCTTTAACACCATTTTTCTCTCTCTCTCTCTCTCTCCTCGCATGCAGACACGCCCTGCAGCTGAACGTGATCGCCACGCAGCAGCTCCTCAGCCTGGCCCGGCAGATGCACCACCTCGAGGCCTTCATTCACATCTCCACCGCCTATGCAAACTGCAACAGAAAGTACATCGATGAGATCATCTACCCGCCACCTGTCGAGCCCAAGAAGCTCATTGACTCTTTGGAGTGAGTGAATGAGGGATATCTGTCGTTTAGCCAAATGCAGCTCAGCTTGATTCTCTTTTTATCAAATCAAAATCAACATGATTTATTGACAATTACAGCATGTCAAAAGATCAGTAGAGATGAGTAAATTTGCAAATAATTCGATTTTTTTAACAAAAGGATAAAATAAAAAACAAATGAATAAGTGAAATAAATACCTTGTATTTTATTATAACCTTTTTCTGCAGTTTGGTTGGTTGGTTTACAAGATATTTTTTATTTATCGTTATTAGTGGGATATAACGTAAACATTTTATTTATACAGTTATGGTGCCACATAGTGACAGTAACGGCCCAGTTATCACTGCACATCCATGTTGCTCCCATTTGTTCAGAGATTCTGTCGAGATATTAGTTTGAAAATGAATTAATGAAATTAGGAGACAAGTTTTATCCGGTGTTAATTAACTGCAAAATAAATTCTTTAATTTTTTTTTCATGTTTTTGTCCTGGATGACTGGAAAATGTTTATGTTTCACTTCTTGATTATTACTTTGAAATGAAGACAAACATATTTTCAAAACAGAAATAAAATCTATTTAAAGTGTAATATTTTTTTAAATAGCAATATTAAAAATAGGATTTTTTTTAACATTTCTTAAGGAAGTTTTGCTGCATCAGTGGTACTGATCAGTCACACCCAATCATAATCATTCCTGACACGTCCCTACTTTTAGCAAGCAAGTTTCTATGGGTTTTGGTTTTTTTTTTTTTCCCCTCCCTGACTGAGATCTGGTTCTGACTTTAGGTGGATGGATGATGGCATCGTGCAAGACATCACGCCGCGGCTCATCAGCGACAGGCCCAACACGTACACCTACACCAAAGCCCTGGCTGAGTACGTGGTGCAGCAGGAGCAGGACAAGCTCAACATTGGCATCATCAGACCCTCCATAGTGGGAGCCAGCTGGCAAGAGCCTTTCCCAGTAGGTCCACCGACTGCTTCCCTCTTTTTCTGCCTTGAACAGCAAAACCATCCCCAACCATTCTTATATTCCACTATGCAGTTTGGGGTTTTAAAACATGCAGTTTTTGCATACAGCGGGGAGGAAATCAACATGGACAGAATCTGCTAGATTTTAAAAATATCTCACATTAAAATTAGATATTGCTGAATTAGAGTCAAAGGAGCTCATCTTCTATTCATAGACGTGTTTGTTCTGCAGGTCCAAGCTGAACATGAAAAGAGTAAAACTATCTTAATGTGAGAATATTACGCTGTTCTCTTTAATTAATGGCATCAAAATTGTGATTTCAAATATTTAGCTGCAGCTTTTTATCTTTTGAAATCCTGAACTTTAAAATTAAGTTAGTTTTTTTGGAAATTTCTGGAACAAACCAAAGAGTGTTGCTAGTTTATAATTAGAAAAGGTGTTTAAATTGAGTTAATGATCGGATATAAGCCCTTATGAAAGAAATAAAACTGTTTATGTTGATTTTAGACCCGAAATTAATAGAGAAATTCATACTAAGTTTATTAAAATAAGAAAATTTAATTCATTTATTTATTTCAAGGGAAAATGAATGGAAAACATATATACAAAAACAACTAATTTAAAAGGGAATATTATATATTTTCTTTAATTATTAAAAAAAACTGTTCTGACCTATAATTCTTAATTAAAATCCCAAATTTATTTCCTACTGCTTATTAATGAGTTATTTGTTTTTCTTTAAAATTTTCCTTAGGTGGAAGATTTTTTTCATCTGTTTTTAGTTTTTTTTTTTTAAGTTGGATAAATTTAGTTTGTTTTGAGTTAATGATCATTTATTTTGTTCCACCTTCATTTTTAATATTAACTAATAATTAGTCCTTTCAGTGTCGGACTGCCTTATTTTAAAAGTGGGTAGTCTGGTTGAACCACTGTTGTTGACACAAAAGTTCTTTTTATTAGTTGCATCTTTCAGCTCTAGTTGCATCTGCTTCAGTGTTTACATGCTGTCTGTAAGACCTGGTAGCTGAAAGGCTCCCAGTTAAATGAAGCAAATCAGGGCGTCTCTAAGGTGCCTGACTAAAAGAGCCAAGCCGCTGAAGGAAGTGCTTGTTTATGTGGAGTCAGGAAGCCTGGATCTTGTGTGACAGCAGCTCCTGGCAGCGACTCTTCAAAGAGGCCCAGCTCCCACTTGGCCACGCTGCGGACCCTGCAAGCAGACGGGGCAGCTTGTTTGTATTGTGTTTGTGTGTGGCATGTTTACTTAGCCCCCAGTGGGTCCTGCACACATGTTAGAATCCACAAAAGTCTGTTAGAAAGGCTTTCATCTATCTTTAATGGAGTCTAACTGAAGCCGACAAGCGCTGCTCCTCAGCCACAAGCCCACAGGAAGTAGCCCGGCCCTGCCCCCCCCCCACCTGCCATCCGATCATGAGTTCTCAGCTGATATCGACACTGAAAGCTCTCTGAGGAGTTCTCTGCTCTCTCACACCTCAGGGTTGGATCGACAACTTCAACGGGCCGAGCGGAGTCTTTATCGCTGTAAGTGACTCGTCCAGCTTCAATCCTAAAGGCTTCCGTCCATACAGGTCAGTGCTGGAGGTCTAAGCCGATGTTCTGTGATTAGGCTGGGAAGGGGATCCTGCGGACCATGAGAGCCAACAATGACGCAGTGGCCGACCTGATCCCAGTGGACGTGGTCATCAACCTGACCCTGGCTGCAGGCTGGTACACCGCCGTGCACAGGTCAGTCAGGGGGCAGAGATTTTCTATTTTTCTATTTTCTGAATCTGTATTTATGCCTAATTTATTTGTTTTCTTGCTCTCTTGCTTTTTTAGTTTCTTTCTTTTTCTTTCTTTCTTTCTTTTTCTTTCTTTCTTTCTGTCTTTCTTTCTTTCTTTCTTTCTTTCTGTCTTTCTTTCTTTCTTTCTTCCTGTTTTTTATGTCCTTCATTGTATTCCTTGAGTCATTTTAGCTTTTCTCATGTACTTTTCTGGGTCATGGCTTGTGTTGTTCTTTCGCCCCCTCTTTATGTCCATCCCTCTATCTTTATCTCATTCTTTCTTGCTCTGACTTCTCTCTCGTGTTCTCTATGCCTTCCTTGTTTCAAACTTCTCATATATCCTTGTTTCCTATCTTGTTTCCTTCTTTTCTCACCTGTCCTTGTTCTCTACCTCCCGTCTTCGGTTTCTCCTAAATTTCTGTCTTTTTTGGGTTTGCCTTGACTTCTTCTTGGGGTTTTTTTTGTTGTTTTTTTGTGCAGTTTGTATATTTAAAACCCACCTCTTATTTGTTTATGCTATTATTTATTTTTATATTTTTTATTTTTATAGTTTGGTGTTCACAACAACCCTAATTCAGAATTTTATTTGTAAAAGAACTAGACCCTAAAATACTCAGCTGACCCTTAAATAACTCTTTCATGGCCCTGAAGCAAAGTTTGAGATTGTTTTTGTTTAGTTTTAAAGATGGAAAGCTGTCCAGTATAAACAAGAACCGCTTTTCTTCTTTTATGAAATTTCCAGATTACAGTTCCTGTAATCTGATTTAAAAGGAAATCCATTACACAGGATTGGCTCTTTAGTAAATTATTTTAGAGCCGAATTTAACTTTGGTTGACAAAAGACAGAGAGCAGATTTCTTTTTAAAGATTGTGCTTAAATCAAGAAAAGAAAAACCAAAGCCAGGTGAACTAAATTTCTGCAGCCCTGCTTTAAAGGATGATTGAAGCTAATGTTACTAGAAGTTACTAACTGGGGAAAGGCAAGGCTCTTTTATTGAGATAATCTGATGTTTACTGGCTAAATTATAATTGCTGAAGGTTTAAGTTTGAAGAATTTCACTTTTTGCTGTCAAAACTTCACAAGTAAAGTTATAAAAAAATAAAAAAAAAATAAACTGCTTAGAGCGATTTCGTCACACTGTGGTGCAGACTGGGCGTGAAATGGTGAAATCCTTTGGGCTGAATCACTTCCACCTTCTGCTTGATGTCTAACTCATTCCTTCACTACTGACTGGGTCAGATGTTCCATTTGGTGAGGATTGACTGGGAAAATGTAGCCTCTCCCTTTTTAAAATACCACAGAAATCCATGGAGCACAAATTCTGGTTTCATTTAACTGACTTCTCCATGTGCTAAAACCTGTATTATATTAAACACTAAAGAAGTTTGCATCATTAAGCTCTACAGTTTTACAGATTGAAGCCCGAACTTTGACTAGGCCACTCCAAAACCTCTTTTCTAATGTGATTTTTTTTCTTTTTCTTTTGTCTACTTCATGCTGTCAGGCAGGTCCTAGTTTAAGGAGACTCTACAGGTCAGGCCTGAACAATCAGCTTTATTTTTGGTTTAACATCAAATATTTTTTCCCCCCATTTTGATGAATGAGATCGTTATTTAAAAGCAGCCTTTTGTGTTTATTACTGTTACTTTTTTTCAGATGGAGTGATGGAAAATATTTAGTTTTGCCAAAAACAAAGAAGAAATCAGCATTTTTTTACCTTAATCCTTCTTCTTTTACAGACCTAAAACAGCTCTGGTGTACAACTGTACAACTGGCGGCATCAACCCATTTCACTGGGGGGAGATTGGTGAGTATGAGCCGGTTGGCTTGTTTTTAAGGTTAACGGGACCCAGTGGCTGCAGGCAGACATCCATAGAGCTGTTTGGCTGCTCCGGTTGATGCCCTGCAACTCTATTGTGTCATTTCTCTGGCATCATCCCAAATCGATCAATCAGTCCAGTGACAGGATGTTGTTGGTTTTTTTTACTGTTGGTTGTGGCTACAGTGGTGGATAAGACATGGAAGGCTGCCACCTGCTGGAAAGAAGTAGAAAATGGATGAAAATGAATTACAGATTTTTTTTTTGTCCTTCCACAAATAGAGCTATTAATTCTCCTCCATCTGCTGTGCTTTTTTGAAGTTGCTTTAAGTCATTGACTCCAACTCTAAATAGCATCCCTGAGTGTACTGTCATCAAGGACTTGTCTGCACTAATTATGTTTTTAAGAAATAATCCAAATGATAGCTAATTTATTCTTGTTTTTGGGGAAAATCACATTTTAAATCCTTCATTACTGGGATGTGTCATTTTAAAGGAGCAGCAGACTTTAGAGGCTGCAAAAGAGTTTTTATAACCTCAACATTTTAATATGAAACTCAAATCTGCCAAAGAAAATCCAGCACTTGACGGCGGTCTAGAAGCATCTGCAGTCGGATTTCAAATATTCCCAGTCTGGATAAGTGCAGGAAAAGATCTCTAGTTCCAGGCTAGTTCTTTCACAGTGAATAAAATAGATTTATCTATTCGTCCAGCTCTCTCTGCACTAATTTAATCATCCATCCATCCATCCAGTCACCTGTTTGAAAACCCCAAAGACCACAAAAAGAAGGAAGAAGGATAGATGAGGTGACAAACTGATATTTATCCAATAAAAGGGTCAAAAACAGCAACGGGATCCTTGTTAATATTGTAATTTTGCATGAAGATGTGCAGGAACCATCACAGGGATTCACATAAAAAAAATTATTTATTAATTTTCTCTGCTTCTGTTGTGAGACTAAAAAATTCCCACAGAAATCACCAGCAGATGGCTTTGGGAAGGCTCTGTGGTCACTCTGCTGTCCAGATGTCCCGGCCTGTTATTAAACGTCAGGGATCAGGGGATAACAACAGATCCAAAATGAAGCGTCAACCTTAAAATGCAGCTCAGGAAGAGCTCTGAAACTGTGGCGGGTTGTGTCGTTTCTGCTCAAGGTTAGCAGCAAGGATCCAGGCCACAGCTGGCTGTCACCTCGGATCCGGTCATCTCAGCCCCCCTGCGGCTGCCTCGTATCTGTTGGCATGGAAACAAAGGTTACGAGGCCTAGTTTGCATGCTGCGTATGATGTAATGTCTGCAGTCACATGGTTGCCCCCCCCCCCAGCATCTGTGGATCTTTCCTCTGCTGGATTGTATGTGGAGGGGAGGAAGCTGAACATCCCTGAGTCATGATTAAGGCTGAAGGTCATTCTTGGACAGGATCCTTCCACAGAAACTAGTCTGAATGCCTCTACCTGTTTGTTTGGTTGGGATAAACGTCCATGAACTTAAAACTCACCGACCTGCTTTTATATTGCATCAGAGAGGAAAAGCTTAGCAGAGGATTATCTGAAATGCAAAAACCTTCTGTTCTTTGTTGGTTTTGCTGGAGGAACTTTCCAAATACATTTTCCATCATTTGGATTTAAAACTCTCCCACCTCTTTTATTTACTTATTTATTTTTACCAATCCTAACAAAGCTGAAGCCTATTGATGATAAATGCATGGATGAAGGAGTCTGTTGTGTTGATCTGTTGTTAATTCCCCTAACAGAACACCATGTGATATCGTCCTTTAAGAGGAACCCTCTGGACCAGGCTTTCCGAAGGCCCAACGCCAACATCACCTCCAACTACCTGATCAATCAGTACTGGATCCTGGTCAGCCACAAGTTCCCCGCCTTCATCTATGATCTCTTCCTCCGTCTGTGTGGACAGAAGCCACAGTAAGTATCTGCTTCCATTTTGGTCTACGAGGAAATGTTCAGTGAAATGTATAACCACTGCCGGCCTCTTTCCCCATAGGATGATGCGCATCTTTAATCGTCTGCATAAGGCCATCAGCCTGCTGGAGTACTTCAGCAGTCAGGACTGGGAGTGGAACTCTGAGAACGTGAACATGCTGATGAACCAGCTGACTCCTGATGACAGGAAGGTGAGTTTAACCATCTCTTCATGTGGGCCTTCTCCAAAGCTACCATGGGAAGCTTATCTTCTCTCCAGCAAACATCTGATTCCGACAGAAAAATATCTGAATTTTAACTGAGATCACATTTCAAAGTGTCATGTTTAGCTTACTACTACATTTTATGAGACTTCCGACGGCAAACAGGTGTAGGGGTGTAGCGCAGCAGAGAACAAGGACAAAGGGACTTTTTAAGGTGTGCTTGTTGAACTTCTCAGGCTAAGTCCACAGTTTGTGCAGAACTCTGTACTTCAGCTTTAACATAAAAGGAAAAAAATAGAAAATCTATAAAAAAAAAGACTTCAGCAATTCCATCTTTGCTTCATCATCTACATATGTCTTTTTTATTGTTTGTTTGTTTTTCTTCCTCAGGCCTTTAACTTTGATGTGCGCCAGCTGAACTGGCCTGAGTACATTGAGAACTACTGCATCGGCACCAAGAAGTACGTCCTGAACGAAGACATGTCCGACATTCCTGCTGCCAGGCAGCATCTAAGGAAGTAAGTAAACAACAAAATGGTTGAAAGTTTTTAGAGAAACACCCATGGAAAGTAATCAGCCCATATGCTGTTTTAGGTCCCTGCACCATTAATAACTCAACTAATGGCTACATAAGTTATAAAGGGTCAAAGGTTAAATGAAAGGTCTGCTCTCATGTGTCTCTTCTCATTGTCACCCAGGTTGAGGAACATCCGATACACCTTCAACACACTGCTGGTTGTTTTCATCTGGCGGGTGTTCATCGCCCGCTCCCAGATGGCCAGAAACATCTGGTACTTCGTGGTCAGCCTCTGTTTCAAGTTCCTCTCCTACTTCCGTGCATCCAGCACCTTAACCAACTGAGTCTTCCACACAGCCTTGAGACAGAAACGGACAGCCCTCGCCTTTAGCTGTCGGTGGAAAATGAAAAAGAAAACAACAACAACAACAAAAAATAAAAACACCTTAAGCTCAGATGCTCTCGATGTGGACAAACAGGGCTCTCCACTGAGAGGCGTCTGCAGCGGAGTGAAGTCAGAAGGAGAATAACGAGGTCTTTTTGCCATGTAGTTATTTGTTGAGTTGGGAAATCCGTCATTGAAAACTTGACATTCCCTGTCAGAAAAACCCCGTCCATCAAAGAAAGTGTCGTCTTTCTTTTTCTACCTAATGTTTCCCTCTAAGTGGCCAATTATATATGCAACGATACACCTTCTGTGACTTTCCCCCCGCCTTACCCAACCTCTTTGATCTCAGAACATCATCTGGCCTTGTGATATCTTTGTTTTTCCATACTTGAAATACATCGTTGCAGCAGAGGTGGATGATTTCTACATAGATATTTTTTATTTCATTTTACTCTTGAATACGTCTTGCATTATGTGCATCGACTGCCTTTTTAAGATGACACTCCACATCATTTAGACAAGTGATAAAAGATCACATTTGCCCACACATGGCGTCAGATTATCGAGACTTGCTAGTTCTCTTGTTGAGGTCCTTGTTAAGTTATGATCTGATGTGCTAATAGCTTCAAGATGTCTTTAATGGCAAACCTTGTCTGAATGCTCATGTTTATAAAGCTGTTTATACTGAACTGGGTTTACTACTTTTACATCTTTATACTTGCGCCAAAAAAAGCAAGTCTGATTGTGTGTTAGACCTTGGCGGTGTAGTATATATAAATAAAAGTACATCAGAGTGAAGTTTATTTATATAGAATAGCACATATTGTATGGTGTTCCTCAACATGGCCATAGAAAAGTGCTTTGAGAGAAAAACCTCCAAAACCTCCAGAATCAATCGTATATTTTATAAAGGTTGTGCAGACCTTCGGGTGCTTTTAGGTGAGCGATTAAGAGGGAAATTAAAGTGGTAACCGCAAAATTCAAGTTTCTCTGGAAATTGAACGCTAAAGGTTATTTGAGTGCAAAGCAGTTATCGTCTGCATAGATGCACATAAACCAGCTAAATGGTTAAAGGGACCGAGTACACAACCATGAGAGATGCCACTTTTAATAGAATGGAGGATTGCTGCTACAAAAGGGATTAGATGTACTTGGTGTCTTTTATTCCCATTTTAATGAAAGAAAAATCTCAGATCTTGTACCAAAATCTCGTACTTGTTGGATTTTTTTCTTGTGTATTCACAGGACCACAGAGCTTCCCTCTACCTACAATAAGTATTTACAGTTACAGTTAAAGCTGAAGAAAACTGGGTGGTGTTGTCTACTTTGTGAGGTTCAACAATAATAAACTGAATGAGCTTTTGTCTGAGAAAAAGGGAAGAAAATATGTTTATGCAAAACTCATGTTTGATGTCTGTCTGCGTTTGTTCGTTTGAGGACTGCATGATGATGAACTGGTTTTGTCAACTTGTATCCCCAAAGAGCAACAGGGCTATCTAAATGGTGTCATTCGTGTTCGTCCCTCCGGTAACCGCGCTGTCTTTGTTCATTTAAATGCGACGCACTGCTGGTGTAAAACCTTCAAAATGGAGAAAACAGCAACAAGAAGGTTTTGTTCCAACTGGTTGTCATTTTTCCACATTGTTTGACCACCCTGTTCCCTGCTCTAACAAAATTCAGTCCCGCTTGGCAAAACTGAAATAAACAAGAAGATTAAAAAGTGTATCTGTGCTGTGTTGTTTTAGAAATGTCGATATTATTTTTTTTTTAAGCAAAATTCCCCAGTGGTTACGAGTTTGTGCTCAATATCCCACCTTGAAACAGACTGTATCCATTTTTCCTTTTTCTCTGTTTATAGTGGTAAAAAATGTGCATTAAACTTGATTTTATAAATGCAGATGGGCTCACAACAAAAACAAGCTTGATTTCTAAATGTTAAGAAGGGTTTTTTAAATGATTACATAAATCCTTTTGGAGGGATTTTTTTATTACCATTTATTTACCTGAATTATTCGAAGAAAAAAAGCAGAGTTTACTTAATGCCTCAACAGTTTGCACTATGTCAAGACTGTTGCTGCTGCACCTGCTCTGCACCAATCAAAGCACAATAATCCTGGATTTAAAGCAGGACTCGGCATGAACCCCCCCCCCCCCCCCCCGCTCGTAATAAGCACCTGTGTAAGGGATTTAAAGCTCCACTGTGCTTCTAGACCGAAGCTCTGACGTTAGGAAACCTAAAAAGAAGTAAGAAAACACATCTTCTGGTTCGTGGGAGTTTATTAAGATCAATCACAGAGCACTCAAACACAGAGGCATCATTTACAGGAACTAAAAACACATTTTAAGCAGTCTGGAAGCATATGTTGACCAGTAAACGATGTGGGTTTTATGGAAGTGAACATCTTAGAGCCTGAGACACAACACCTGTTCAGTTTAGATCTAAACCATATGATGGTGTGAATGTTATCATCGGTGCAGCAGAGACTAAAGAGGGTTTTCCAGCAGATAAGGAGCTTGGTGATTGTTCAGATTGTTCATCTGGTTGTGCAGCTGCATGTCCTGCAAAAGATTTAGTGTGTAAAGGATTTAAAAGTTCCTCCTTTGTTGGATCTAAGTTAGTATATATGTGCAGAAAGGATGACAGAAGGGTTGGACTCACCTCTCTGGGCCTGTAGACCCCGAGTCTGAAGCGACAGCAGATGATGTCGAAGCAGAAGCCAACGAAGCTGTGAAGCATGCCTGTGTTTTTAAAAAGAGACTCAAGTCATGGTGATGCTTGGATGCAAACCGGCGATCCGAAAGTAGCTCAGATGCAAATCATCTCTTTTTTTTTTTTTTTTTTTTTTTTTTTTTTTTTTTTTACTATAACAAATGAAAATTTACATTTCAGGCAGATGTGCAACAACCAGGAATGGATGGATGGATGTGAATCCAGATGTTGGAACATTAAACTCCACCACAGCTGTGAAGCAGGATGGACTAAATGTCTGAGACAGACCAAACCTGCCTGTAGTGGAAAATATTCCTCCGATTATCCCACACAGCCGCACCAGGAACTGCCAGAGCGGCATGTGCTGCTCGCTGACCGTCACCATCAGGGAGCTGGTGTCGTACTTGAGGAAGATGCCGGAGACGCCGTGGCTGCCAGCTGCGTGGTTGATCACCCGTTCCTTTTACACACAGAGCACAGCGAAGGTTAGGACACCCTCCCAGCGTTAACTGATGTGCTCCATCCTCTACGCCGCCCCCTTCCCACTCACTCGTTCAGTCACCGAAAACTGGTGCGTGTCTGCAGAGATCAGGTATGTGTTCAGCTTGGTGGGCACCACTGTGATGAAGTACTGGTACATCTGGTTATCTGCAGAGAGGAAACATGTTAAGCACATTCTGCCATCTGTTAAAGTATCAGTAAGACACAGAAAAGGGAATATTTTGGGTTGAAGATGGATACTGTTGTAGGTGATTTTCTCTGTGCCGTCCAGAGGATTGATTATGCCTGGAATCTCCTCGCCGAAGGATAAATGGTCTATTCGGTGAGAGAAGTTGTACGCTGCAAAACAAGGTGGAGAGGAAATTCTTGTTTATTTTGGGAAAACTTTGCTTTTCCAAAGCAAGATAAACAGTTTTTGTTTTGTTAATCAGGAAAATCCCCTTAAAATAATCACTTTTTAGTATTTATGAACTGGAAAATTGTTGTTCCTTTTGGTCATTTGAGATAAAAGGGCAGCAGTATGATCCCATATGATAATAAATCTATATATAGAGATTATAAAATGGAGACCAATAACAAAAACCAGTCTTACCCTCATGGCTCACAAAAGCTGCAATGTGTGCGTGGCCCTGAGGATGGTGAATCGGCCTAAAGGAAACAAAACATCAGGAAATCAGCCCTACATTTACAGCACCTCCCACTCATTTGACTCCCTTATTTTTCAATCAGTCCTCTTAATCCTATTGTCTATCTTTAGGAAGAAAATTGATTTGGTCCCTTTTAATGAGTTCATTGTTTCTGATCATTATCCTGGTAAAAAGCCAAATAAATGACCTGTATTCAGTTTTCTTACAGAGACCATTTGGAAGAGACACGTGCCCACAGCATCACAGATCCTCCACTGTACTTAACATTTAGACATGAAGTGTTAATGTGAAAAATATATATTCATTGTCTCACACCAAACCCCTCTGGATAACTGAATTCAGTCTCATCTAAGCAAAAAGAACGACTGCAATTGAAGTCAGAGCAGAGAACTTCCTTTAGAATAATGAATTGATTATTAATGTCAAGCTGATTGGCAACCCAAACATGCAAATCCTTGCTGCACTTTAGAGTTCTAGATCGCTTTGTGAGGTGAAGAATTAATCTTTGGTCAAAAGAACCTGAAATAAGATCCAAAGTCTGAGGACCTTGTGAGTCTGGAAAATGATTTAAAGCGGCTTCAAAAGAATATGAAACTTGCTTTTCCAAATTAAAGGAATCTGTCGATATGCTCAGGTCAGGTAGTCCGAGCAGGTTCACCCTGAAGGCAGCCTGCAGGATGTTTAGAGGTCTCAAAAAACTGACAATCTCATTAAGAAGCTACAGCAGGCTCTTTATGTGTTCGAGGAGAAACCCTTTTTGATTCCAAGATTTAAAAAAATAAAAGAGACAAAGAAAAGAATAATGCTCTTCAGACGAACAACCTGTTTAATCTGGCAACCAGAACAAAGGACTTGTCTGGCATAAACTAAACTCAGCATCTCAGGCAAAGTAAAACAAGGAGGTGGAGGTGTCATGATTTGTGGATCAGCTCACAGACTTGGAATGGACCTTAAACTTAACCATGAATTAGGGCAGTGTTTTTCAACCCTGCTTGTCTTGGATGTTTTCAGGCTTTCACACACCTGATATCAATTGATTGCAGATTAACAAGGTTTACTGAACTGCAATCATCTGAATCAGGTGTGTAGAAGAAGGGAGACATTTTAAACATGCAGAGCTGTGAGTCCTCAGGATCAGGGTTGAAAAACTTTCAGAAAAATGTGAGACCATCTTTAGAAAACAATCTAACAGAACTGAATCCTGTAACAACACAATTATCCAAATCAAACATGTAAATCCACCAGGAACTGACATGGGTCAATAACTGTAGAGGATTTATGAATGTGAGCAGTCCTCCTGGTTTCCAGCTCTACAAATATCTTCAGCCTCTTACTTTCCTACTGTGATGTGTAGGTTTCCTGCCACTTTATTGACATAAACGTGTCCATGGATCCTGCAGGCACTCGGTGGCTCCTCGGCTGCATCCTCCCTGCAAAGCCAACAACCCGATGTTAAACGTTTTGCTCAGTCATGTTTAACCAACTACATCATCTACAAAGGCCTAAAGGAGACCAACCGTGGCGGCAGAGCAGTAGGAGCTCCCTGCAGCAGCGTTTTGTACAGGACCTCCTGCAGAGCGTGTTCCTCCCTCAGCCTGCTCTGAAGGACGTGCAGCGTCCTGAAGAACAAAAGGAGCAGTATCCAACAAAGCTGCTTGTAAGAAGACAAACTAGATCTGGAATGCAGTTATGCATGATTTTAACAGTGGATCAGTCGACTGACTTACTAACTTTCTTTCATAAACTAAGTGTCGGCTACTCTTTACTACAGGATAAATATTTTCTTTAAAATAAACATTTAGAGGTAAAATCTAAATACGTTATGCAGGGAGATTTCCTCAAAACTGGAAGTAGATTCAACTTCTCTTACCTTTGCCACAACCTCTGTTTTGGGGATAATTCAAAAATCACCTGATTAAACCAACAGAGAATAGACACAGTTAGGATGTTTGCCTTTTTAAGGCCAGATTTCAGATCTTAGCTTAAATATGTTGATTTCCTTTATATGCAAATAGGGTCAGAATTATAAACACGGGTTTAAATGGATGCATATGTGTTTACAGAGATGTTTAAATACACTGAAGGTAATCAGAATCGGTTTAATTCTGCTATGATTATGTTCACCGTGAAAAAAGTACATGTTGGGTGTTTTAGGACTTGCAAAAAACAAGAAAAATTGGAGGTTGTGACAGTGTAGATATGCGTGTTTAGTTTTCCAGGAGAGCAGCTAAATATTCAGGTTGTGTTCATTGCCTTCATCAGACTGACAGTCCTGTCTAATTAAATTCAGGTTTTAGTCAAATGTTTGCAAAATCATTTCACACACAGAAAAAAGGATTTTAAAAAAGAAAGCGACTAAGAAGTTTAAATCTTTACCTCAAGAATAAAAGGGGAAGAACATAACGAAATACAGGCAGGAATTGCTGTGTTCTTTCCACGTAATGTTTAGAAACTAAAAGAGAATATCTTTGATTAAATCTTCCTCTGATGAATAAAGTGTCTTATCCAGCCAAACCGTAGCCAGAGTTAGTCTTAATAAAGTGCCATTCAGACTGTTCTCACTTTTTTTTTAAAGGTGATTAAAAACTGATAAAAAAAAAACAATTGTTGTTCTTCCAGTGGTCATGTTACATATTTTATGTATTAACTAGATAAAGATGAATAATCTGCCCTAATTCTGTGTTGATATGTAAACTTATTCAGCTAAATAAAAACAGCACTGGACCAAATGTCAAGCATGGTAGTGGCAGTCTAAATATAGCTGTGCAAACAAATCAAGAAAATTCCCCACCTTAAACCTCAAGCTTAAAAATTTAGAAACAACAGAAAGATGAGCCCACAAGCACAAAAAATAAGCTCTTGAAATAACCCCCCAAAAACCTCGACTATATTGAGAACTTAGTTAAAATCAAAGCAGTTTAACCCAGAACTCTTATGGCAAAATATGGGATTAAACTTCAAAAGCTGGCAGAGGTTAGGCATAAGCCTACGATTTATTTATTTATACCAATCGGTGCATCCCTATTTAGGACTGAACCTTTTCTGGAATCTTAGGATGTTTTGCGCATGATTGTAGAGATATGTGGATCCACGAAAAGTGAAACTATTACTTAACTCATTCACAGACATGTGTCTATGTGGGTAATGTGGGGGTTTTATTTCACTTTATTCTTTACCATGCTAATAACCAGCTATTTTTGTTTGTATGTGCTGTTTAAATTTCATTAGGTATCCTAATAAACAAACAACCCAGTTTAAAGAAGCTCAGAAGAATAGTCAAACATCAATCCAAGAATATATCAAAAATTTGGCTGATTGCTACAAAAAAAAGGAGGTTTTAGGTGCAACTTGTAAAAAGAACCAAAAAAAATACATTTAATCTGTGATGCAGATGCAAGGCTTCAAATAAAGTGAATATTAAGCATCACTTACAGGCTCATACTGCAGGCCATTAGATGTGATCATTGTTTCTGCCAGGTCCAAGATGTCTGCCCCCACATCTTCAATCAGATACCAACAAAATCCAAGGTGAACAAATTATGTGTGACGCACTTTAAAGATGATGGTGAAGAAGGTGGGATACTCACGCTGACATTTCATTGCAACTGTGATGTCCACATTTATCTTTAGTTTACTGCAGGTAAGAAAAATAAAAAAATATTAGCTTTAGACTCAGACTTCTCACACTGTAGCAGTAACATGTTGATTAAAGCTAACCTGGAAAAATCCTTATCAACCTCATATTCATACTTCATCCAAGTGTCTCGATAAACAAAGAACTCCAAGATGCCCAGAACCGCCATGGCAGTAAAAGCTATGATCGACACTGCGAAGGAGAAAGATGAAGTTAGTCTTCAGTCATGTTGGTTGTGTTTGGTTTCAGGTGGACCTTCCAACCTGTCCCTCCAGACGCCGACGTCTCCACGTAGCTGTCTGCCACTTTGGGGAAGGCGTCCAGCTCCTTTACCAGGCTCAGGGCTTTTCTTCTGGACAAACGCCTCATCTTGAACGTCAGAACTGAGTTCCAACTCCTCATAAACACATAATTTCTTTAAATATCTATAAAGAAAGAACTTATACCCAACAGAAAGGAGTTTTCCTTAAACATGCACAGCGTTCCTCCAACTGTTTTCTAATGCAAAACAAATGATCAAATACAAGCTTTTTTAAAATGCATTAAGGAGCGCTTCTAATTCCTGCTGCGAATAAATGTAAACAAATTCATAACCTTTCCCATAAATTGAACAAAATAAGAGCTTTAAAGTGTAACTCAAGCAGATATTTGAATATTATTTCTTCATTGTAACACTGAACTTTAGAGTTTATATTCATATTTATTTCAATTCCCTCTTAATTTTCTGATAGACTTTTGTATTCATTGAATTTTTTTTCTTATTTTTTTCTAAAATCTTTGTATAGCCTATTTATTTTATTTATAGTTGGATGTTAAATTATCATTACATAAATACTTTAAAAATATGATTTATTATTGAAGTATTGTTGAGCCACAACTGTTATTTTTGTTTAATATTATGTAGAAGTTAATAAAAAGCAATGCCATATCTATACTCAAAACACTTAGCAGCTTTCATGCAGTGACATAACATATTATGTGATAAATATTAGATATTTTAAATATATTACTTAGTCACTCTACAAAATAAAAGTAATATTTTTAAACTAAGCTATTAAATGATTTGAAATGTGATTAAACTCCATTTTTTAAGTTACGCATTTATTCCAACAGAAGAACAAAAGTTTGTATTCATTGTGTTACCACTCTAAAAAGTTTTTTAAAAATGTAATTAATAATTTTCATTATTTTGTGATAGAATTTAATCGTAGTTTCCTAACTGATGAAAACAAAAAATAATAATAAATCATTCTTGATATTACAGACTGAGATTAACATAAAATAATCGTTAAATATTTTTAAAATATAAAATAAATTATAAATTTTACAGGTTGAAATTAGAAAATATCAGTATTTGAAAATGAAAGGCATTGCATCATTATCAAATTATTTTATCTCGCGTTTTTTATAAAAGCATTGACTTATTGTGTTTTTTTAGTTCAATATTGGTATAGTGTGCATTTATTAAGGCACAACTGGTAGAAATATCCTTTAATCAATAACTGCATTTAATGGGAAAAAAATTATTAATGATTCCTATACCCTGTATTTATATTAATATTATAACACAACTGACTGAGTTTCAGTTTTTTGATTCCATTATAATTTGCAGCTGCAGAACTTTTGTATTATTAGAAATTAATTTATATAAGGTTTGTCCGTTTTTATTTGTAGCAGTATCTCATTTATATTTTTAAAACGTGTTTTCTCAGATTTCTGCATTCTAAAGGGAATATATCAAAATTACACACATTTTCTTATTTTGTTTGTTTGTTTTTGCTTCTGGAACGAATGAATGCATTTACACATTTGTGACTATATATAGGCTTTACAACACCTAATTCACATAATGCATTAAAAAAATTCCGTGGACGGGGTTTCATGAAACTGTAAAAAAAAATCGGTTTATTTAGAGTTTGGTTCAATCATATATTCAACGTTCATCATACATTTTTTTGGATATTTTATGGAGACAAGGGACACGATGATGGTAAAAGAAACAAATACTAACAAAAACTGTTGTTTTGTTAGAACAAAAAGGAGCAGACCAGTCATCTAAACGGGGTGACAGCATAATAATGGTCATTTCAACCATCGCTGATGTCACATCACTGTCTTTAATGATCTTACCTGCTTTTTCATCCGATTGGTCTTTAAATCAGCCTACAGTTTCCATGGTAACTTTCGGATTTACGCGTGAACCGGTTTCTATTTGTATTTAGGAGCAACATAACCAAAGAATGTCAAAGAGGCAAGACGCGGAGGCTCGTCTTTCGCCTAGTTACTGTTACGTAATGACGCAAACTGTTGTGGTGCCCAGCGTGCTCGCACAAGCAGTTTCAGTGAACGCGCAGCCGGTATTTTTTTGTTACCAGACGGTGGCGCCTTAATACCAAAATATTTTCTTTTTAATTTGTCGTGCTCGTTAAGTTTTAGTTTTAGTTTACGGGTCTTTACTTATTTAAATATAACATGCATATAAAATGTGATTATCTGAAAGATAGAACTTGAAAACTTGCATGTAGCGGTGTATTTATTTATTTTTTAAGGGTAAAAGCTACTGATTTATGTTCCATGTTTGAATTTGCAGTCATCGCGTTTTTGCAATAACTTTAAGCGAATTTTTAAACATAATTCTGCATAAAATTTGAGTAACTCTTCTGTGCAGGGTTATTTCATTTAGGTCACTCTGGGGAGGTTTACGGGAATGAATGACAAGTTCAGCATCACACCACAGCAGATTAATAATTTAGGTTCAAAGTATGACTCAGCGACCTTTCTTTTTTGTGACTTGTGTGTTTCAGATCATTGTCTTGCTAGAGCCCCAGACAACTCCTCTAAAATAAGTTCTACTTTAATCGGTCCACAGAATATTATATCAAAAAGACTTATGGATTATTTGTATTTTTTATCTCTCTGACACTGACTAAGGTGTGTAAGAACTGCAGTGCTTTAGATGCTCTCCTAGAGCAATAACTAATTATTAGATAGATAGACAGTTTAAAAGGCTGAAAGACTATTTCAAATGGTTATAACCCTGTTTTTCCCAACTTTTCTTTTATTTGCACTTTCCCTGCATTGAGTTAAGGTTTTAAAGGAAATATTTTTCCATCAGCAGTCACCCTAAATGACATTTAGTGGCATAATCATAAGTTATAATTGACTGTTTATAGAGTGCAGTGCATACATGCCTTAAGTTACTGTGCAATGATGACAGCGAGAACATAAACATGAACATAATGACCCAATAAGGGGTGCTGTTATCTACAGCTCTAAGGACAAAAGAACTGTTTACATTTAACTGCAGGGGGGGAAATGGAATCAGTCTCAGATCTGCAGATGAGCCTTCACATGCGTCTTCTTTGCTTCAGAGCTCTGCATGCACCAGAGCTGCTTTCCTATGCAGAGCGACGCAGATGGGCGTGTGGGGGGATGGGTGCTGTCAGCTCACAGAGCTGTGGGTCGGTGGTCCCATTGCTATTCACCACACAGGCACGTAGGGCATGTCAGACATCTTCCGCTGAGACACGCTGAGTGTCTGTGTTTTGTTTTGATTTTTTTTTCTTTGCTCCTCTGAGCTGTTCAAGCTGAAAATGGATGCCATGAAATGTGCTGCCATACTCATGAGCTTTAGAAACGACTTTTGTTTTCCCTGCAGGATAACTGCGTTTTTGTAGGTAGATAACTGCCTATTCTGCACATTAGGATTCAGTTTATTTTATTCTAATATTCCTTAATAATTAGCATCTGAATAATCTGAATAATTTACCATTTTAATTAAAATGTACACTTTTATTGACAGGAAAATGTACATTATGTACATTCGGGCACCTAAATCAAATGGTGATTAAAAATACATATTCTATTTTATTTAAATAAAATATTGAATGTATAATTTTTAACCACTCGACAGAAATGTAGAAATAAAGTCTATTAAATTACATTGTAAGTTACAATTACTTCTCATGATCCAAAGAACATGCATATAACTTCTATGGCACTACTTGGATCAACCTTCTGCTGACTCAGTAACTCCAACCTGCTAAGGTCCTTTGGCTGAAAAACAGGTAAGATATTGCTAATTATTCACATTGTGAGAAAATCTTTAAAAACTTTTAGCCCATAATAGAGCTCAGTTTGATATACTTTGATTCTGGCTTTAACTCTTCTTTAATATCTTTTGGGGGAAAAAAGTCACCTCTTCAAGAGATGGATTTCACCTGAATAGATCAGGTGCAAAACTTCAAATCACTTTCTTGTGATGTGCTTTAGTGGTAACTTAATCAGAACTGATTCTCTCCAGGAAAAGCTGGGGCCTCAAAAGGAAGATTGATTTAAAATCTCAGTTTTAATATGTGACAGAAAGAACGGAGCAACAAGGATTAGTAGCAGTAAACCATCCAATTTGAAAACTATACAATGTGGAGCTCAACCAGCTAGAGAGACAATATCAACAACGATATTTAAACTGGCTTTAATGAACACAAAATCTCTCTCTGGAAAATCATTTTATGAGAGACCACACCTCCAAATTACAATTTTCTCCATCAGAATAGACAGTTTAAAAAAAGGGGGAGGGACTCATTACTCTATTTAATGATTCACTAAAGTGTAGAAAAGTGATGTTAGGTGACTTTGAATCTGTTGAATATCTAGCTATTCAAGTACAAGGCCCTGTTCGAGAAGAAGATGAAATCTCCATGGAGAAATGCTACAGCAGTAAGAAAAAAAAAAGAGGGGTTGCCGAAAAGCCGAATGAAGGTGGTGAACGAACAGACTCCAAGTTCACTATGAAATCTATAAAGAGAAACTTCATAGATATTATTTACAACTAAAAGATTTAGGAGAATCTTTCTTCTCTGTGATTATCAACAAAAACATCAACAACGCTCGTGCCTTGTTTGCCACAGTGGACAAGTTAACAAATTCTCCTATCTCTGTGGCCGAACTCCAATCTAAAAAGGTGTGCAATGACTTTGCAAAGTCAATACAAAGTATTAGAAAAGCAGTTTTTGCCTGCTTTAGAGTCTGGTTTGATTTAAATCATAAACACATCCCTCATGTCAGGTGTTTTCCTTCAGACCTTAAAAACAGAAATTATCAAAGCATTGTTGAAAAAGAGAAACTTGGACAAATTGGTCCTGCAGAATTACAGGCCCGTCTCAAACCTCCCCTTCATCAGTAAGATCATTGAAAAGGTTTTTTCAACAGTTAAATGCCTTCTTGAACAATAACAAGCTGCTCTAAAGTCTTCCAGTCATGTTTCCGTGCCAACCACAGTACAGAGACTGCCCTAATTAAGCTGTTGAATGACATTCGTATAAATTCAGACTCTGGAAGAACCACAGTGTTCGTATTGTTTGACCTCAGTGCAGCATTTGATACTGTTCATCACTTGTTTAAATCCTACCTGTAGGGCAGGGACTTCTGTGCGTCAGTAAGGAACTTTAAATCAGAGAACAGAAAAATAACATGCGGGGTTCCTCAAGGATCCATTCTGGGGCCCCTCCTATTAAACGTCTACATGCTTTTCCCTAGCTCAGATTAAAACAAACAACAAGATCTGTTACCATAACTATGCAGAAAACACAGAACTTTATATCGCAATGTCATCAGGTGACTATGAACCCATCAGAGCATTGGCTAGATGCTTATAACAGATCAGTGTGTGGATGCACCATAATTTTCTCCAACTAAATAAAAACAAAACTGAGGTTACTTTTTGGACCAAAGGAGGAGAGATCCAGAGTTAGCTCACAGCTTCAGCTTCCTCAGCTGGAAACCTCTGATTATGGCCAAAATCTTGGTGTCATGATGGACTCAGACCCGAACCTTCAGGGGCACATAAGTCAGCCTTTTATCACCTAAAGAACATTTCCAGAATTAATGGACTAATGTCCAAGCAGGATCTATAAAAACGTATCAATGCATTTACCTTTTAGTAGAGTTGATAATTCCAAGTATGTCTCAATAGGTTTGCCTAAAAAGTCCATCAGACAGCTGAAGCTGATCCAAAACGCTGCTGCCTCTGTTCTCACTAGAGCTAAAAAAGTAGAGCACATTTCAGAACACTGGTTCTGAAATCCTTACACTGGCTCAGAAAATAGAATTTAAAATCTTTGTCTGTCATAAATCACTTAATGCATCAGCACCTCAATATATAACAGATGTGTTGTCAGTGTATCAACCTCCTATACCACTCAGGTCTTCTAGTTCAAGCATACTCTGTACATCCAGAACCAAACATGGAGGAGCAGCATTTAGTTCCTATGCTCCCCTTGAACAAACTCCCAGAATAATGTAAGTCTGCTGAAAGCCTGAGTTTTTTTAAGTCAAAATTAAAAACCCATTTGTTCAGAACTGCATTTGAATGTTGGAGTTGAACTGTTAACTGAGGCAATATTAGTTTAAGGTTGTGGTCTAACTGTTTTATCTGTTTTACACATGTTTTAATGTTTATTTTCTTTTATTCTGCTTTTATTTTTCTTCAATTATATTGTCTATTTCATGTGAAACACTTTGAATTTTCCATTCACTAAATTGTGCTATACAAGTAAACTTGCCTTGGCATGTGTAAGTATTGATAATATTGTCCTAAACCATTTTTAATAGGAGTGTTGTTTCTTTGCGCTATATAAAAGTAAAAAGTTAAGAGAAGATCCAGAAAAGAAAAAAAGGCTTGGCAGCAGCAAAAATGTGACTACACAGCAAATCAAAAACGAAACTCAATTACTATGTCAACTAGACAAACAAAATAACAACTTCATTTACTGGATGCATAAACAGACAAACAGGGTAATGAAATATAAATTTGTGCAGTAAATACACCTAAATACTATTCAAGAAAAAAATCTTAAATTGAGTCTGGTTGCAGTCTGCTTTCTGACAAGTGAACAGGAAATATATTTTACATTTTTATGTCCAGCGTCTTACTCCTTTCTAATCCCTAAATGTACACTTACCTACAGTACACAATAACTTAAGGTTCCTTTCCTTCATTTCTCCCAGTCTTAAATGTGCCAAAAAGCTTGGCTTCTACTTTAAAATATAAAAAAAACACCAGTTTTATGATGTCATCCCTTTCTTTTTGGAAAAAAATCTATTGTTGTCGTGCCTCCTAGCCAGATGGAAATGAATAATTTGGAAACAGACGTCAGAGGTGGGCTTCAATAGAATGGAGGATCTCGTAATGCTCCGGGATGATGGCAGGTTAATTTATCATATAATACGAAGAGTATCTTATGACGTAACATTAAACGGGTGCCACAGTAACACATATTCAATTCAGTTTACTTTATTCAATGCATTTTTTTTTGTTTTAACACAAGGAGAAATTAAATTAAGTTATATACATATGCTCTATTTTTTACAGAAACTTGAGAAAATACAGAGAAAGTAAACAGTAGGTCAGTGTTATTTGATTTAAGCATTTTCTGTCCTATATTTTTTTGTCGTACGTGCTGAATATTGAGTATTATCAATTGTATTTTTTGATATTGTGTGTGTTATGTAATTATGAGGAGTTGTTAGCCCTCTGATTTGAGTATTTCTGCAGGGAGTGTGCTACATGCCCCCCTCTCATTTTTACTTGAGATGAGGTCAGACCGTTCATGTCTGATTAAATGCTACATTAACTTGCCCTACTTCTCAGTTCTCGGCTGTATCCGGACGCCCAGTCTTCACCTCGTGTGTTTCCGGACTGTGGGTTAAATCCCCGCCCGCTTCATTCCTGTGTTGTTTGGGGACAGTAGGAAGATGGCGGCGGCCCCGCTGTACTGTGTCTGCCGGCAGCCCTACGATGTGAGCCGGTTTATGATCGAATGTGACATCTGTAAGGACTGGTTTCACGGCAGGTGGGTTCATTAAGATGTCTTTAACGGACGTGGTTTGGATAAAGCGGCAAACACTGGCTGTTTAGTTGGTAAAGCCGACGGTTTCTCTCTGTGCGATGTTGACTAGGGGCTAAGTTAGCTTGCTAACACTAGCGGTGGGTGACGGGGGGTTTAAATCTTCTATTGACACGATTTAACGAGAGAAAGTGAGCTTGCGTTGTCTTCCGTGTCGTTTTGAGATAAAATACCTGTTCAGATAAATAAATTATGACATCCGAGGTGAGCTTACAGTTCGTATCTACCCTCGGGGTTTGCGTTATTAAGTTAAAACACTTATTTTAAGTAGATATGTTTGAAGGAGATAGCGCTGTCTCGATCAGTGCGGGATCAAAAGCTTAGCTAAGTGCTCGGAACACACAAAGCCTGGATATTAAAAATTAGGATACGCAGTGAGTTATAGAATAAAGAGTTTAATAACTCGTGGAGTAGTTTTAAATCTAATCAGGTTACTCACAGTGAAATCGACCTTTGACTTCACTTTAAACTTAGATACTCCCCATCCCATAGTTTGTGTTTGTTTGGAAACATTCTCCATGTTGTGTTATTTTCTTACTTTACATATCTATCAAGATTTGTTTTTATTTTCTAATTAAAATTATATTTTCTCATATTGTCTAACTCGTATATTGGAGAACAAGGGGCTTGTTATGGTTGGGCTTTTGATTGACAGCCGGAGAAATTTAAATCCCTCTTTCCAGCATAGGAGCCACATGGCAGGGGACCCCTAGTGGATGCCATGAGTATAATTTAAAGGAGCCAGAGGATGTAGTTGTCCTTAGATTACTTCAGAAACTCTTTGTCCTACTTATTGCTTTTCTTTTGATTTATTATTCTCATCATGTTCTCAAGTGAGTTATCTTTGCGTGACATTGTGATATGATTCATATCGTGTGGGTGTTGGCTGTGATCTTTGTAGCAGAAGTTTTTTGTTGTGTAATATGACCCCATCATCTGTATTTTTGCTTTCCAAAATTTCACAAGTTGGTAGTTTCACACCCTGGTGCAGATGTGATATTGTTTTCATGTCTTGAAGTTTTAAAATCAAATCTTAAGTAGGTTAAAAAATAAATACGATGGTGTAATTAGTTGTACAGAATCAAGCTTTATTGACCAAGATTGTGTGTACAAACTAATGATTTAACTTAGTGTTCCAGCTGTGATAGGTAAGAGAGATAAGGTTTAATAAACTAACTTTAAAATAGGGATAAAAAGAGTAGTTCAGGTTAAACCATACTGATGCAGTCAAAATCTTTTGCTAGCAGACCTGGGAGCAGGGTATTCCTGACAAGTTTAGTTTTGTTTGCATCAGGATTGTCGTCATATGCAGTCTGACTTTCTGCAACCATCACTTTTATCTTGTTGGCCCTGAGGGTGACCCAGACAATCTATTGACTCAGCCTGTGTGGGTGAATCTCTACAGCAACTCTACAGAATACAACAATCTGTTTTTGCTCATGGTGAAATGACGGAAGCCATTGCGTAACCAACCATTGGGTCTCCTGCCAAAAAACTTGGCACTCACATATTGCGGTGTACTGGAGCCAGAGAAGACTCGCTGTGTGTCATGTGCCAGCATGAAGAAGGAACAAACGTTCAAGCTTCCCCCATTGATGACTAATGAGCACAAACGTACAGGACGGACCTCCAAAAGCAGGCACATTTTCCAGCCTCTTTCCCACGAGGCTGGCCAGAAGGAAGGGGGATATTCTCTGGATGTGGAATCATGGCAAGTCGATTGGGTGGAAAGGAGCCTCCCAAAGGCTGCTTTCTCAATGTTTTTGGCAGAGTTTTTGTGGGAGGTTAACATTGTCTTTCTCCCTCAGTTTCTGAAATGTTCCACATTTTCCATCACTTCTATCTTTTTAAAATCCTCATGCAGTCTAATCTGAGGGGTTTATCACTGCCAGATGAGTAAACGGCAACTAGGCAACACCAGGCAATAGAAAAGTGTGTATTCAGCTTAATGGGACCACCCCCACCTTTGGTTCTATCACAGTGCCAACATCTGTTTTTCAGGTGCTGATTTAAAATTGAGTGGAAGGGTGTTTGTGGTATTAATATTACACGTATTATTACTGAGTGGTGCAGGAGAACATCACACAAGCCACAGAGGGATGGAAACGATTATTGGCAGAAAATAAGTTTTCTACTTCCCAGTTGCTCACCTACTGACCCTTGATCTCACTGCCAGCACTGGTGACTGCCATACAGTTCTGTAAAACCAAATTATCTAAACCTGTAAATGATTATTTGAAGTCTTTTTTTTTATTATTTAAATCTCTGAATTACTCCACAACCACATTTTAAGTGTCATTTTCTCACTTTGCAATCACAAATTCTTATGCATTTTATTGGGATTTTATCTGTTAGACCAACACCAATAGTGCTTGGTTGTAAATATATCTTCAATAATAAAAAAAACTGAGAAATGCTGCATATATACTTATTCACCCATTTTACTTTGACACAGCATAAATAAAAGCTAGTGCAACCATTTTCTTTCAGAAGCTACCTGAATATATAAATGTCATTTGATTATTAGACGGCAAAGGCGGAAAAAGTAAGAAGACCCACTAAGGTTGAAAATAAATCTACTAAAAGCAAAGAAAGCTTAAAGAACCACACGCATGTAAATTAAGTGGTGATTGTATCATCTGTAGATCTTCAATCAAACCATAAAGGCTAATAAAATGAACAGACAAATAGTGGATCTTATGAAGAACGCCATGCTTGACTGAACTAACATTTCATGGAAACCGAGCAGCCGGGCAGAAAAAATGGTCACCACGAGACCTCTGGCAGCTGTGGAGGAGCTGCAGAGCTCAGGTGGAACTGCTGGAAATTTGGCAAGGAAACAAAACAAACACTTGTGACATAAACTGACTCCTTGGCAGGTATGCCAAAAGTAGTGAAGCATAAAAAAACTAATAAGGTCACAAAGGTTATTAGAAGAGACGAGGATGCTTCTCATTTCAAAAGCTTCTAAAGCCTTGGGACGAGCTTTGAGGTTGAGGATGGCTCTAAACATACAGCCAGAGCTACTTGTGAAGGTCTCCATGTGTTTGAATGACTTGGTTAAAGATTAGACCTGAATCCAATTGAGACTCAGTTATCAGGCATGAAAGAACTGAGAATCAAGCACAAGCATATTGGATTGATCTACACTTGGAAAAGGGCAGAAATATTAGTGTCCAGATGTGCAAAGTTGGTAGAGAATGATATACGCCACAATACTTACAGGTGCAGCAAAAGATTCTTTTAAAGCATTAACTTGGTGTTGACTTCTGGAGATAATGGATGGACTGGATTTAATTTAGGGGTGAAAATTTGACTGTATAGGAAGAAGCTATCAAAACAATGGTTAATTTTCCACTGTTTACTAACTACTACTTTGTTTTGGTTCACTTATGTAACAATGAGTGTAAAAGCATGAGGAATTTAGATTTTGTCATTCTTGTGTGCTGCATTGCCTTGTATCTATATAACATATATAACACAAGTCCCTGGTTTGAAAATCCTCAGTAGGTCAAGTCAGATCACAGTGCTGATTTCAGGCGCTTCAGTCGTCCCCATTGTCTGATTTAGCCTCTGACGGCGGGGTGGCGGTAGATCGGTGGTCCTAGATGGGACAGAGGGAGGTGATTGATGGGAGCTCCGGCGAGCCAAGTTCAATACATGATCCGTCATTGTCGAACGGAGTGTGAGCACACTAAAGAGAGATGAATTGCTTCAATTGAGGGCCTTTTTAGTGTTTATTCAAAGTCTGAGTGGATATGTAGGTGAAAGAAAGGATTTTTCTGTCCGTGGAGGGGATGTAAAGATCTTAGGTGCTTGATAAGGTAATTGACCAAAAGAAGGAGAGGCTTTGCAGTTCATGTTAAAAGCTGTGTTTACATTATTTGGAAAGGTTGTCTCTGGAGACCCTGAAAAGGACATTCAATTAAGGTTGATCAATGTTATTAGGACTCTGAAGTTCACATATTGATTAAACGTCAACCAAAACTATGTCGTCAAAGATGCTGAAAAACAAGTTTGAAAAAGAGTGGCTTTTATTTTATGAGGTGTTATTTGTTGACAAGTTTACCATATAGACCGTTATTAGTTATAAATTACCTGCCAGCTTACGGATCACAAACGGCACTAGATGAGTTCAGTCTGAGTTTGTTAGGTGGACACACAGGAGACGAGTTAGTGGGGTTTTACAGGAGATATGCCATCTTGAAGACACTGCAGCACTAGTAGCCTGAGGGCATCGGCAGACACAATTAAGTCGTTAAAACTCCTCTTGGCTCCCTGATGCACTATAAACAACAAAGTGAGCCTCTTTTGTTTTTTCAACAGCTGACTACAAACAGACTCAACATCGTCAAGCTGTAACCACTGCAGGGATGTTATATTCTTTTTATGGCCGGCATGATTTGACCAGTAAACCAAAAGCCTCTCTGGCTCTTATTGCTGTTCAAGTCTTGAGCTTTTCTCAGTGCATTTTAGAAGCCTTCATACATTTATTTCCTTTTTTTAGTCATGTCACTCGATCTGCAATGCATTTTATTGGACACAAAAAGTAATGCTTAAGAGTAAAGTAAAATGTTTTTATTTATGGCAAATTAAAAATCTTGCATAGTTTGCAATACTTTTTGCTTTATTTACAACTGCAAGTCTCTGCAGATATATTTCCTAGCTCCATGCATCATGTTTGGGATTTAGTTCCCAGACCAGAAGGGATAAAGAACCCTGTGCTGCTTTTTGATCCAGCCTTTGGTCTCTTACTTATCTTTATGATATTAATTTTCAAACTAAGAAGCTCTTTTTACCGATTAGGGAATGTCATATTAACAGATTGTTTTCCAGGATGTTGAAGAGCATCCCCACAGTATGATGCCGCCACTTCTATGTTTAGCCATGAGGAAGTTGTTGTCAAGCATTATATAAACGGATTTCACTCACTGGTTTTTAAGAACCATCGTCTTTCATATTTTTCCTTTGTCCCTTACATGGATTTTTTTTTTCTCACTCACGTTCTCTAACAAACCTTTGAAGCCTTCACAGACCCATAGTTATAATGGGGGGGAAACTTCCTTAATTTCAATGTTTGAATAAGACACTGCATTGGATTTCTAATACAAAAAACTCCTGAAGTAAAATGTGAAAACATGCAAGACGTGGATATTTTTCAAGGATCTCTGTTTGTTAGTAAAGCACTGCTGAAGTTTGCTGCTCTGTGGGATTGATGGAAAGCCAGGTGTGTTTAACTGCCCTCATCCCCTTTCTATCACCATCCCTAACACCCATCCATTAAGGCTCTGCCAGCTCCCTAATGTGGGCGTGTCGCTGTCTCATGCAGAGCGGTTATTTAGAGCTTAAAATAATAGCGACGCCCGCCTCCAGCCTTTGTGTTTCTGCACTGATCACTGAGGACAATGAACCCCTCACAGTGCACAGACTAATGAATAAGCCCTCTCAGTCACACAGGAAGGAGGCCCTTGATGAGAGGAAGCGGAGGGAGAGGGGCTGTTGATGGCAAGTATGCACACATGTTGTCTCATTTGGAGAACCATGTTTGGCTTTGTAATCTGCACCCCTTCCATCAGGAAAAAGAAGCATGTTTTGTTTATTGGGGTCAGATTAACTGTAAACTCTGGCAGCTTCTGGTTTCTACAGCTTGCGATAACTTTATTCTGCAGTCAATGTTACTGTGATTAATGCTAAGTTGTCTCGTACCTTATCAGTGCACTGATTGCTTTCCCAGTACACAAGGCCAACATCAGTTCAAGAAGTTCTTGCACCCTCTCCAGCTTTGCGGTGATGTAATGAACCGTCAAGCCGGAGCAAGACAGGAAATACTTGGTCAAATCCGTTTCAGCATAGCTTGCCCACCTCTTTAGTCGACTTGAAGTGATTTCTGAAGCTTGCATTACAGGTGGCAAAATAGCAAAAGCTGAGTCAGACCTTCAGTTGTGACACTTATTTTCATAAGGTGTTGCATAAAGGAAAGTACCAAATGAGCTGAGGACAGGAGGGGGATGCTTGGCTCGATGTTCCTCACGCTCCAGTCAGCAAACAGCCACATGTTTGAACAAAGATTCCTGACACATGAGCTAGGGCTTATTTTAAAGCCAAGAGCTGTTCACTGTTATTGTTGGTCAGCTACTTGCTCACATGCAGAGTTTTTTTACTAAACGTGACCCATAAAAAATCTTTACTTTGATTTTTAAAAAGTACTTAAATATTTCTCTATTTTCTTCACAAGAGTCCTAATAATTTGTTGGGGGGTGGGGGGGTTGGATCGAAAGTGTTGATGCCTGTCTTCAAATGTTGATTATCTTTTATGCTTTATAGTATTTCCCTGTGTAACGAATAGCAGAAAGGGGCTCAATATAAAAATGGGTAAAAAGAAACCACTGTTGACATCTTGTTGTAGCAACAAAATAATTTGGGCAAGTGCAAGCTGGCTTCTACCTGATAAATTAATGGCCCTTTAGTGTTATTTCCTGTGTAGTTTACTGCAGTCCCTCGTAGATCAAAGGTGAGAGCAGGTTGTGGTTGAGTTCATTTTTGCTTCACTTGTCAGTCGAGGTGATATCAGCAAAAAGATACTCATAACTATTAGTTATGCTGCTGTTGAATCTCTAGAGAGAATTTGTGGTAGTTGGGGGCATGACTTTTGAGATATTCCTGTATTTATTTTTGATACCTTTCTGCATGGAGTTTGCATGTTCTCCCTGTACATGCGTGGGTTCTTTCCGGGTACTCCGGCTACCTCCCACAGTCCGAAAACATGACTGTTAGGTTAATTGGCATCTCTCAATTGTCCCTAGGTGTGAGCTGGCTGGATGGATACATTTAGGTTTTGTTTTCTATGAGATAGAACAAAAAGATTAAGGCACATCTTACCTGTACATTGACTTGTACACACCTGAATTCTAATACACACACACAAGGTGAAAACCCGTGAAGTAGTTAAAGTCTGTTAGTTTGTGATTGCAATGTGAGAAAAAGTTATAATATACTTTGTGTAATGACCTGTTTTTAAACTGTTTTCACATTGTAAAGCACTTTGTGTTGCTGCATGAAGGAAAAGTGCTTTACAAATAAA
Organism: Jordanella pulchra; assembly: GCA_034780135.1. Lineage (NCBI taxonomy): Eukaryota > Metazoa > Chordata > Actinopteri > Cyprinodontiformes > Cyprinodontidae > Jordanella > Jordanella pulchra. Next base: position 10,203 of record JAUZNJ010028528.1, on the reverse strand, counting down.
GTTTGATTTGATTTTGTATTGATAAAGTTATTTTGCAACGATAACCACACAGGAAGGTGTCCTGTTGACCTCATGTTAAATTCTGCTCTCAATCCCTGAAGTTTGACATGACTATTTCTCATGCATCACTAAACTTGTCAGGAGTGAATCGCTTCTGAGTATTCTGAGTTCTGCTCTGCTGCCTGGTTCCTAATTATCCTGCTCAGCCCAATCACACAGGATACTGTGGAGTTATCATGCTTGTTGCCCAAGTTTCCCACAGTTCAAGCCCAGCTGCTGTTCAAACTCATGCCACCCTGTAACAGGGCTTCGGTATGCAACAGAGGAATGCACAAATTTGTGGTTTGGCTGTTGCTGAACCGCTTTGGGTTTGTAGTTTGGGTCTTACTGTGACAGATAATCAACTATACTAGTATTTATAGTTTCTTTATTTTTACTGGGTAGTTTCGCATGCAGTTTGACTTATTTTTCATGTTGTCCTGGTATTTCTGCATATCTTGTTTTTCTCTGATTTGGTGTGTATTTCGTAACATGAGAGGAATCAAGTTTGTATTGCATTCAATTATTTCCATCCTGAACTGGTCTATAACATCTTTCAGTCCAGAAGGGGTCATGAAGCTTTTAATGAGACAATTGGGGTTCCAAGTAAATTCAAGTGAGAACAGTTATCTACAACAATAGAGCCCAGAGTTCAGACCAGGAAGCAGAGTTGTAGTTTGGCACACCTCTCTGCAGCTTCTCTAAATTTCACCCCTTTCAAAGTGGGTCATGTCCATGACCAAAATTCAACTGATAAGAAAAAAACATGAAAGGAGAAAATCATGAAAGCCTTGTAAAGAAAAGAAAAGAAAAAGTTTGAATTGAGCTAAAAATGTAAACAATTGTGGTTTATTGAACCTAAAAAAAGTTAGTTCATGGTTTGATTTGTGATAGTCTGATTGACCAAGCTTCACAGAAACCTGGCTGGGGCAAGACAATTATCATGGTATAAATATGTCAACTCTTCTAGTTATTTACATTTTTCCCATTTACATTTTACATTAGTCCCATAAGTGTTCACTGAATGAGGAATAAGAGTCTTTCAGTCTGATTTATTGATTAGTGCAAAGCCAGTTAATATTAGCAATTCTGTTGAACATCTAATCCTTAGTATCCCTTTCTAAACTGTAATGCAACTGTAATATCCTATCTGAATAGGTGTTCAAGACTGAAGCTAATTATATTGGGAGATTATTACATTCATGCTGACATTGAACGTGATGGTTTATATTTGACTCAATTGGCTTTGTTGAAAGTGTGCATAGACTCACGCATTCTTATCATGCTTTTGACCTTGTGCTGACATTTGGCATTGATTGCAAAGAAAATGTAGTTTTTTTCCCCACAACTCTGTCTTATCTGTCCACTTTTTAGCAAATTTAATTTAGCAGAATCCCCTGACCCAAACGGAGGTTTCAATTTAGAAGATTAGTATAAGACAATGCAGCAACTTACAAAGAATCTGTTCCCTTTTCAATTTCCTCTTTATTACAGTAAAACTCTACAGAGAGAAGCCATTGAGTTCTTTTCCCTTCACAAATTTATGATCCTGTTGATGAGGTTTCTAACTCATTGCAAATTGCATTATACAATATAATATATAATATAAGTCTCCTGAAAATGCAAGAATTTATTTATCGGAGACTGGCTCCCTGGTTTAGTTTAGAGGTGGGTACTTCGAAGAATAATGCTAGGAGAGAAGGCGCTCTGCACAACTGCAGGATTCCTACTTGATCTAGAAAAAACATCTATTTGTGTTTAAATGGATCTTCCTAAAACAGCATATTTCTCTTGATCAATAGAGCAGAGTGGGGATAGAATAGGGAGTAGGGATAACCATTGATTATATTTGATACTTTTACCAAACTCACACAGTTATAGCTCTGTTAAGCTACCTGTTGGAATCGTGTCAAATATAATTAAATCATCCTTAAAAAGCAAGGGATTATACGAGGTAACTGTACACAATCATCCATAAAGATTTGGATGAGTTAAGATTTTAAAGAGTTAAAAGACAGAAGTTTATACTGGAGTCTTTGAATGTTAAATTTGAAACTGCCAGTGTCCTTTTTCAGTGACTGTCTTTATCCTCCTTATAGTGCTACTGTCAGACATTAGAGTTTAAATTACTCTACTCTGTTATGCAGCTTCACATTAATCTCAACGATTATTCTCAGTGACAAGTGAAACAGTGAAATATGCCAGACCAAATAATTAAATATTGGAATTTGGCTGTGCCTGACTGTACTACCTTCTCTAGCTGCTAAAGTGAACTGCATGTGATGTTAACTGTCTGCCACAGAATGAAATAATGTTTACTTTTAAGATTAGACTTTAACGTTCCTTTTTGATAAATCCTATCAAGTGGCTTCGGTTTTCCTGAGTAGTTATACTGATATGGCCTTGGGCTGCTGGAAGATATAAAGCGATATTCAACTTCTATTCTCCAATTTTGCATTATTTGTTAGTTCAACTTTTAATGTCATGTTTTCTCTCTCCTTTTCCCCGTCATAGTAGCTACATCTGGCATGGCGCTCTGCTTAGCTGTGACACCTTCCTGGAGGGAGGAATCAGCTGGGCTGCTGTCGTCAACAACTTTCATAATAAATGATAGAGTTGGGCCTGTTTTTCAGTGTATAGACCTGTTTCTCTACTAGATATATCTATGTAGTCAGTTTTTACTGTGACTAACTGTCTTTGCTCCTTTTTATCTTTTTGACCTGAAAAGCAGTTAAGAGGTCTTTTCCTTAACTAGTTTACTGTTACATTATTTGGTACAGAAAGTGTTTATCGTTCAGTGCTTCCATTCTGTGTCTTCCACCTTCATTTGGTCGCTGCTGAAAGCCTTTAACATTAAGCCTGGTTCCGTCTGAGATTTCTTCATGTTAAGAGAGTTTTGCTCTCTACTGTCGCTGTATGCATTCTATGTGCGAGGGATTGCAGCAAAGTTAAGGACTCAATGCGAGCAAATGTTCATTGTTGCTACATGCTCATCCCTTGGACTGTAAAGTTTTAACCAATCTGTCTGTAAGATTTGATCGAATGCACTCTGTAAAGTACCTTGAGATGACTTGCTGTGAACTTGTGCTTCATTAGTAGCTTAATTGCATTACTTTGAGAAGACACGGAACAAGAATGAACCTTGAAGAATGGCTTGTAAACAAAGATTACTACAAGAGCGCTTCCATTAAGTGTTAGAAGGCTCCAAAGACTTTTCTGCTGCTGTGTTTAGGCTTCTTTTATGCAGTTCTCGTTTTTAAAAAGTATTTTGATTTTACCGTTGTTGGTGCTGCTTTTTTTTTGTGTGTGTTTTGTTTTTATAAGAACTCTGTCAGACTATTTGCTTAGTAGTTTTCTATAATACAGGGAACAGAAGTTTAAAGTAACTATCCACTGAAATGTTTGTAATGTATTTTAATCATTTGCAGAAACGACTAAATGAACATTTTTCTTGATTATTTTGGCTTTATCAGGTTAAACTTTATGTGAACCTGTTGTAATACTTCTTTCCCCTTTTTCAGTTGTGTTCATGTTGAGGAGCACCATGCTGTGGATATCGACGTTTACCACTGTCCAAACTGTGATGTCAAACACGGACCCTCCCTGAGTGAGTAATGCTCTCATTATTGGTGGGCTTCATTTGCAGTTTTGTCTCCTTCCCCCAGCCTTACTTACAGCCTTCCATTGTCTTTATGAACTGCCCACCACCACGGTCTCTGCTGCTCCTCAGGGAAACAGCAGCTTCTGGAGTGTTTGTCAAGTCTAAGTTTCCCTCCTCTTTCCTTAAGAGGCTGGGGGTGTTGGGTTAACCTTTCCGAGCCCTCAGGGCAGACATTAACTGGTTAATTGAATGGTTTTGTAAACCCTTCAGCCTGATTGGGCAAACTCCTCCTTATCGCAGCAAAGGGTTAAGTAGGGAAACATTTGATTGTTTTTTTTTTGTTTGTTTGTTTTGTTTTTTCTAATTTTTTTTTCTGAGTTATTAAACCAGACTTTTTTTTTAAATGACCAATGAACAAAAAAGGCTCAGACTTGAATCTTTGTTTGTTTTGCAGTGAAAAGGCGCAACAACTGGCACAGGCATGACTACACAGAGCCAGACGACGGATCAAAGCCGGTGCAAGCGGGCACCTCAGTGTTTGTTAAGCAGCTGCAGCAAAGGACTTTCCCCAGGTGTGTAATCAGCAATCCCTCCCCCAACTCTTGATGAATCATTTTTTGGATTTATTTTTTTACACTTGTCTGGAGTTATGTTATCAAAACAATTAAAAGACTTGTGTTTCTGTTTGCTGGTAAAGACTCCAGCATATTTATTTCAGGTTTGCTGGTGTTTCTAAACATTCCTGAGGCATCGAATTGAGAATAAGACTGAATCTTTGTTTTAAGATCAACACCCTCACAGTTCATCCACTAAACAGTCGAAATGAGATTCTAACCCAGATGTTCACTTCAATTATACATGGAGTTTTAAGCTAACTGAGGTTTATTACTAATAAAACATGAATCTATTTAAAGTTCTTGGAGAGTCTGGTGACATTTGTGATGGTAGGACAGGCTTTAAGAATAGAAATACTCAATTATGTCTAGTTTTTTTTGTTTTGTTTTTTTGTCAAAATAAGGATTACAACGATAGTTTAACTTCTTTTAATACCAAAAAAATTTAGTAAATTTCAAAATCTGCTAGTTTGTTACTTTTAAAAATGTCTTTTTCTGCAGTTTAATAATGTTGTGAGCTGCTGGATTCAGTTATAAGATATGACTGGATGCAGCCATAAATGATAATCCTTTAAATGCTGGGTTGTACAGAAGTAGCCTATTTAATAAAGATGAATTATTGTTTTTAAACGAGTGTTTCTTGAAATTGAAAGAATTTTAATTTCGCCTGTATTGCTGTGATAGAACTTAAGTCCGTATTTACTTCCTGTTGGTGAGTCCAACATACCAGCTTTGGCAGCATTTCTCTAGCAATTGGATTTAAGGTTTTTCTCTCCAGTTTAGCTAATTGTCCTTCAGCCTCCAACCTGGGCCCTCAGTAACACTCATTTAATTTAAGTTCATAATATCCCTGATCTATGATAATATCCTCCCTAAAGATGCATTTCTTGGGCTTTTTACACGTCGTTATCTGGGTTCCTAATATGGGAGATTGTAAGAACATATAATTATATTATGTTCCAGTTGAATCTATCCGAGAAAATCATTTTTTTTTTGCCTCTGTGACGAGTAAAACTGAACACGAGAGAAGTTTACCAGGCTAAAGATGGATCCCTGCTTAGACTTGTGATTTGGTTTGCAGTGCGGAGGAGATCCTCATACGGATGAAGGGCGAGCAGGTGACCACCAGGTACTTGGAGAGACACGGCTTCAACTACCCAATCGTGATCACAGAGATGGAAGGCCTCGGCCTAAAGCTGCCCCCGCCCACTTTCTCCGTCAAAGACGTGGAGCAGTATGTGGGTAAGGATGCTTGATGGTAAACAGCCTAAAACAAAACCTTCCCTTATTTATACCACATCTACAGCAACACATTAGAGTTCATCCTTCAGGGATTACGCAGGCAGTAACTCCTGCTCTGCCTGAAAGCTAATGAAATGACCCAACACCAGGCAGCTAAGTGGCTTTAGCTGAGCAGGTTTCCAGGTTCATGGGGTTTTAACCCACTTATCAGGCATCAGGCGAAGGCTGAATGAGTTCTAAATGGGTGATGGCTAAGCTTTCACCGCCTTCCTCTCAACACAGCCTACCACTTCCCAGATCCTGTTACAAGCCCATTACCAACCCCACCAGTGTTTTTATCATTAAGTTCAGATTACAGACGCTGCCCCTCATTTTGACGTTTCCTCCACATGCACTATTGAGCTTAAGCCAAGGCACAGGTGTTGTGACCAGATACTGGGAGCCGGGTCACATTTCCTGTGCCTGAGAGACTATGGAGCAGTGGGAATCAGCACTGATCTCTTCTCCAGTTTGAGCTTTTTAATTATCAGTGCTGCAAACGTAATGTGTGGTCAGGAATTCATACCACTCTGTTCTGCAATCTGTCTTTTTTTTCCTCATCTTCACACAATAGTACATGTTGAAGCAATCGGATTGAGTCATCACTTTATTCTGAATGAGATGAAGTTTGTGTATATGAACAAAAAGATCCAAAGAATTTAAAGAATAAGCGGTTTGTTTGGTGCCATCTCACAGCATCAGGATGTTTAGAGGCGCTTTAGTAAAGCTAGGAATATTGAACGTTTGGATTTGTGTTTCGGATATCAATCAGTGTGGCCTGGGATTAGTTAGTTGTTGGGATTTAAGCTGGATTATTAGTGCTATATGCAAGAATAAACACACAGACATACAAGTGTTGGAATGTTTTAGTGCTAGTATGGTCAAATTTTTGATCTTCAAAATTTGTTAAATTTGTAAAGTTTTTCCACTGATATAAAACTCTTCCATATTTATAGCACTTTTTTATTTATTTTCCAATAATTTGTACTTTAAATTAAAATATTTTCTTTTTCTTAGTGATTTCCAGTTTTATTTAGGATTTTTCAGTTTCCTGTCTCTCCAGTAATATTCAGTTTACTGCTATATTGAATTTCATAGCAGCTGTTGATATTTTGTGTTTACCAAAGTACAACCGCCTTAGGAAACAGCTTCAACACAGGTTCACTTGATTTAACAGCTACTTTAAAGTTCTGTTGAGACTTGATTTTAAACTGTGTTTGTTTAAATATCTGGGAAAACACCATCAGTCAGTCTTCGACAAACTTGCGTGTTTTCATCTTAAGTCGTTTTTCTAAAGTATTAAAACTAAAACATTATTACGGTTCAGTCTGTTTTTCAGAGAATCCGTTCACGATACTGCTCTTTTTTTATGTATATAATTTGAGCTCAACTGCAATAACTGCTCTCTCTGCAGCTCTTACTCTTAGAAATAACTAAAGGATGTTTGAGCTATGTGCATTTAGAACATGCAGATTTTATTCAAGTGATGTTTAAATGGGAATATGTTCCCAATACCTCATAAATTGATGCAGACATCGAGGCCCTGCTGAATCCTGCATTTTTTTCTTATATATATATTTTTTTTTTTAAAGCCCTATACATCAGTTTACCTTCATAAACAACCTTGTTTTTCTATAGAGAATAAAGTGATGCATCTTTGTGCTGGGGGGGGATTAGCTTTATTTAGGGTGTAGATTGTGGAGCTTAATGAAAAGTCTTTAGCGTGCTGCTGTTTGAGCTCCATGTTGTGAGGTTTCCTGGTAGCTTTGACTAACTGCCTTCAGTCCAGCTGTTGGTCGTCATCGGACACTGGCCAGCTGGGCCGTCAGAGCTGGGAGAGAAAAGCAGAGCAACATGCTACAAGAAAAAAGAAGAAAAAAAGTATGGGAGGGTCTTTGGGGAAAATACAACAACCAGCTGTCTTGGTCTGATCCAGCTTTTCTAAACCTTGACTTGTAACATCCCAGCTGTACCAGAGTCTCTATTTTGTTTTATCCCTGATTTTTTTTTCTCCTATTAAACTGGACACTTATTCTCACCTCATTCAAGTATTTTCCTACATGTTTAAGTTCTCCCACACACCCATTGGCGACACACCGAACTGCCTCCACCCACTCCCCCCCTCCTCAGGGACTGATGGTCTGGACAGATTGTCTCGCTTGCATCCCCCTGGAACCCCTCCCCAGGCTCCCACATTGATGCCAGTTTCCCTCAGGGCTTGATCTCTAAAAGCACACAAACATGGCAGCAAGCTGTTGACCTCTTTAAACCTCTCACCCACTCAGCGGCTGATTAGAAAAGTTTTCATATTTGGATTCAGATGTCCAGCAGCTGCAGAATATATCGTCTGATCCTCCACAAACTAAAAACGACTTTTCCTCTAGGTGGTGACAAAGTTATTGACGTGATCGATGTTGCACGGCAGGCAGACAGCAAGATGAAACTCAGCGAATTTATCAAGTATTTCACCAAGCCCCATCGTCCCAAAGTCCTCAATCTCATCAGCTTGGAGTTCTCAGACACAAAGTAAGACGCCCCAAAGATTGTCTTTTTTAGTTTTGTTTAAAACCAGAAGTTGCAATAATAGAAGAAAAATAATAAATCATCTGCATGTAATTAATTTGTAATCTTTACCGTCTTGTTTTCTTTTAAACAAACGTGTTTATTGCATCACATTTTGGGCCTTTAGAAAGAGGAAATCTGAAATAAATTGTACTGAATCATCTGCATACAGTGAAATTTAAATCGGTGGAGTTTCTCCTGTTTTGCCCTTTGTAAACCTGCAGAAATGCTTTTCCCCTCCATTTTGTTATTTCCTTGTACTTTGAAACTGTATTTTGAAAATGGCTTGATAGGAAAATAAAGTGAAGCGTCATCTATGTAACATGAAAACCAATCTCTAGACAGTTTTAATATTTAGCTTTTCTTCAATAACCCGAAGGATGTCTGAGTTGGTGGAGGTTCCTGATGTGGCTAAGAAAATGTCCTGGGTGGAAAACTACTGGCCTGATGACTCGTTCTTCCCAAAACCCTTTGTCCAGAAGTACTGCCTTATGGGGGTTAAAGACAGCTACACGGACTTCCACATAGACTTTGGAGGAACCTCAGTCTGGTATCATGTTTTGTGGGTAAGTGTAGGAATAAAGCACCAAAAAGTGTTTGTAAACTTGAAGTTGTATTTCCAGATGGATGTAGTTGTTTGTTATTGGGAAGTCTCCAACATGTTTGTCAACTGTGCAGGGTGAGAAGATCTTCTACCTGATCAAACCCACTCCCACCAACCTTGCACTATATGAGGCCTGGAGCTCCTCACCCAATCAGAGCGAAGTGTTCTTTGGGGACAAAGTGGATAAGTGCTACAAGTGTGTTGTTACCCAGGGAACCACCCTGCTTATCCCTACAGGTTTGTTTTCAGAGAGATTTTATTACTTTAGTATACACAGATTTTTTAAATTTCTGTATTTATAAATATATATTTTCATTAAAAAATTGCCGTTGTTAGAGACCATTGAGGGGATTCAGACCTTGTTCTAAGCAGGAACCTGTAACACCAGTAGGTTTTATTGTTGAACAGGATTTATAACTGGTTCCTGAGGTCTGGAATTTGATCCAAGGAATTTTTCTGACGTCTTGATAAGGAAAACCAAGAGAGTTGTGGAAAAGTTGACTGCATTTCCATGTTTGATGTCTCTATATTTGACCCTTTATTTGTCCATCAGTTTTTTTCCCATTTGTCTGATTCCTGCTTGTCCAGGTGTCGACTTTCCATCCGTTTCGTCATCCATTCATCACTTGATCTGTCCATTTGTTAAACCATTGGTTGGCTGTTCATCCATCCATTTATTCTTCAACCCTCCATATTAATCCCTATATTAACTTTTTTTATTTCTTATTTTTTTAAGTCAATATTTACTTAGAAAGTGCTGATAACTTTAAAACCGGAAGAAAATGGAAAATTTGTAGAAATCCTGTTAGATATTGGTTACAACATGCTGATATTACTGCTGATACTGAAATAAAACAAACGTCAGAAAAAAGGGGAGTCTAAAACTTCAAGATCTGTTAGTCTTTGAGATCCTAATGCGGTTTAGTGTTTGTCAATGACACAACGTGAGATGATTCCTGTCGTTATTCACCTGCTGACCCACAGCAACATAGCACTAATGAAAGACTACATAGCACTTAAGTAGGTGTGTTCTTGGAGGAAGGCCAGGTCTTTGTCATTGCAATCAACAAAAACTGGTTTTACGTTGGTACAATCTGTGCACAGGAACTCATTTGGTTGTAAACGGTGCTTCCACCTGAAGCTGAGGTCATTCGCTCCAGGCTTTAGCACTTGCTTTTCTATAATATTTGCACAACATCTTAAAATCAGACATCCTGTCCTGCTGTATTTAGTATTTCTTGTCAGTTTCCTACAGTTGCTGTAAGACATTGTTTTAGAGAGCTGGATTATCCTTTTGGTCTCATTTTATCTCTGTGTGCAAACATGAGGTTAATACAGTAAACAACTGTGTATCTGTAAGCAGGATAAAAATGGCTTAAAAAATGTTTCCTGTCCAATAATGTGAAGGATTTAGCTTTTATTTATATCAAATCAAATCAAATTTTATTTATATAGCACATTTCAGCATCAAGGCATTTCAAAGTGCTTTACATAATTAAAAT
>JAUZNJ010028527.1:0-16025 GCA_034780135.1 Jordanella pulchra | reverse complement strand
TATATATGTCTCTCCCTGTTGTTCTCCTGTCGCACATATCTCATTTATTGGCCACAATATTTAATACATTCAAACTTGTAGGAAAAAGAACATGCTGCACCCTATATCGATGAAATTACCAGCTGCATGTCTGCAACAAGTGTTTTTTTCTTACCACTTCAGTAAATTTCAGTTCTGCAGACCCACTGCTATTTACATATTATCTCTTTTTTTTTTTTTTTTAAATGACCTGCAGACATGGTTTCAGTAGAAAATGTCACAGTTGCATTACTGTGTTTGTTTTATCAGGGATTAACATAAAACAGAAGAAGGCAAACAGGACAAGTGCTGCTTTTTAAGAAGTGTAGGTGGCTGGTGTTTTCCTTTTATATGAAATTAAATGAATATTTATTGTCTGAAACGAGTCCATTACAAAAAAAAAAGGTGTAGTAGAGTTTTTTTTTTAAGAAGACTATTTGTGTGAACCTTAGTCACGTTTGTGTCGGATAGTTTAGTTGGTGAGTATTTATGCAGGAAATGTAGGTAGGTAGCCGATGACTTACTGAGAACACAGTTTATTTTCCAACTGATTATATAATAACATAAATCAGTTTAGAAACAGTAATTTGAATGTCCTTTTTTATTCTTAGTTTGTTTGCTTCGAACGTCCCAAAACTGGCTAAAATGAGGATGACTGTTGGGCTAGGTGTTAGCCTTCCAACATTGAGGATTTCTTCACTGTGAAACCTGATCTAAAAATAAGTACACTCATTTTTCTGACAGTAGGGTGACAGGAAAGGGGGATGAGAGAGGGGGAGAGACATGCAGGAAAGGACCACAAGCTGGATTCAAACCTGGGTCGCCCGCGTCGAGGACTAAGGCCTCCATACATCAGTCGTGTGCACTAACCACTGTGCCACCTGCACACTAAGTACACCTTTCTTTAACTAACTGTATTTGCTCTTTCTTTGAGCAGTTGAATAACATGTTCTATCAATGGAATGAGTATTTTTGCCCTTTAAAAAAAAAAATTAGATATTTTGCACTTAAAATAATATAATTGAGTTGCTTTTAATTATCCTTAATGTAAACGTAAAAATAAAAATTTAAATGTCTTATTCCATTGGCAAATTGCCCTATTTGATAAAAACTTAACATTTTTAATGTTGTTATCTTCTTCTGAAGGTTTCTGTAAATTATTCATGGTCAAAACCCCCTCTGATGACCTGTTGGTCTCGACTCAAATAGCGACGTTACTGTCCAGCTTTCTAAAACATTTATGGGAATCTGAGCAAAAACAGAGCTGAGGCAAAACAAAAAAAACACCAAATGTTTTCTAAACAATATCATCTTCTCATTAATGATTGTTATAATCATGTTGGTCTCGTAAGTTTTCATGTGTTGTAAATATTTGGTAAAAAAGTTTAAAAAATCAAGAACTTTAGTTTGTAAATATTCAGATTTACCTTTACTTTGCCCTAAATGCTAAAGTAATTTAGTGACATTTGTGCAGTTGTTTTTTTAGCATGAATTTAGATAAAACAGTGAATTCTGTTTAAGCAACACATTCCAACCTTGCATGCATAGAAAGTTTGCCATTTGTTGATATTATATTTTTGATGAAAATAAAACATTTTATGAAAACTTGCACGTTACAAATCAGGCTTAATGGAATATTTCAAGTTCCCAGAACAATACAAGGTTGCCTTCCTGATGCCAATGTGCTTTTTTCTAAGTGCTTTCACTTGAACAGTGATGTGGCATATTTGCATACTGTTTCTGCAGAGCTTTTTTGTTGTTTGTTTCTTTTAAAAAGATCTGTGCCAACGGTTTAGGCGTGTCCTATTGTTTTTATATACACTATGAGACCATTTTTGTTTCTCTTTTTTTGTAGTTTGCTTCAAGAGCAGTACAGCAGTGGCAGTATTTAGAATGGTATAAATTGAAATGTACAGACAATATCTTCATTATTACTATTTATTTATTGCATAACAGCTCATGTTTCACTGTTTTCCTAAAATGCCGAATTGTACATAGATGTGTAACTTTGTGAAGGTCTTTGACTTGAGCTTATGTGTTACAAAATGACATATTGATAAAATGCCATGTGTGAACTCCTAATGTGTGTCTTGTTTTCTTTTGTCTTGCTAAATGCTGTATTTTTTATTTTTTTTTACTTTTACTGCTTGAGGCTTCACTATGTGGTGCAGTTTGGCCGTATATATCAACCCATGTAGTCAAGCGTTCATCTGTTTCACAGTGCAGTGTCTCCATGGGTGTGAACAGATGTGAGCAGCCGTTGTTCAGCTGCCTACAGTGGCAGGTGGCGGACCAGGTGCATGAATAGCAGTGATTTGGTGTCTTTACGACACCTATGAGTTGTAGTCAACAGCAACACTAAAAGAGCTTTGCTCATTTTTTTGCCACTGAGGTCTTGTAAATGTACTACTGATAATTGTAAAGTTTAAGTACTGTAAATTTTAGGTCTTTTTTTCACTGGCCTTAACTAGCGCTTCCCCCGAGTTGTTATGAACCATCTCTGTCTTTGTTGCAGTCAGAGAAGAGAACAAACTATGATGTTGGATCAGTATGTAAATGCTCATATCCTTCATCATCAAACATCTTTTTTCTCTTTTTTTCTTGATGTGCTTTGCCTTGAAAACGTTTTTATATTCTGTTCAAATTTATTAGAATTACATGTGAGCGCGAGCAATGGCATATAGTTGTGATGTAGAAGAAAAAGAATTATTTTGAGAAAAAATGTAAAAAGTTTTACATACTGTATTTTATTTATTCAGATTAATGTTTTTTCTTGGTAAACAAAATCCAGCCAACTGTTCATGAAACCCTCAGAGGTTTGTTTGGCAAAATAAAAATGGATTAAAATAAACGTGTGGTGCAATGTGTTGTTGCATGAGTGAGGCTATCCCTCATAGAAGACTGGGCTGCGTTCAAGGTTCTGATGCCCTGAACCACCACACCCTGCGTGCTGTTCCCTGAGTCTGAATCCAGGCCATGTACGTACCTCCTTATCCAGTACCCTTTGGTGAAAACATTGTTTGTTGACACCATCAGGTTGCCACAATCTGCCCTAGTAAGGCTGAAGAATGGTCTCATCGTCCATCCCCTAAGAGGGTCAAGGACAAGGTAAGCTAAGCCCCACTCAAGACAAAGAGGTGCGTAATGGGAGTCCCTCGTGCCCCGATGTCATTGGAATAACATGCACCATATAGGTTCTCACGCCAATGTGTTATACTGTGTGTCCCCCAAAGGTGAAGTGGAGCAGGGAAAGCTGAACTGATCTGTCCACCTCAGAGTTTGGACTGGAAAAGGTCAAAACCCATGCACATGTGGAAGCACCAAAGGTAACCAGGGCCCCCATAGGAACTCAATTCCCCCTGGCACCCAGTGCACCTATCCAACCGAGGAAGGCAGGGAAAGGCAGGGCAGACCAGAACCATCCGGTATGACACTGAAAGGGACATGAGAGGGCCCCTATAGGAAGGATCCTCCAGGTGGTTATGGCCTCCCATGCCGCAAAATGGCATCACCCAGAAATGGATAAAGACAGGCCAAGCAAACCATGACCAGTGCATCAATGTTGGGGAAAAGCAACTCCAGTATCACGTACACCGCACAATCCCTGGAGTGCTATTATAACCAAGTCTTGTTGTCCATACATCACACAACCCTTGGCAGCTTATCTTGACCATGACCATGTTATGGTTGTTGTTTGATCTAACGTAAGGTAAATATGCGAAATGATGAAATCCTAGTCTTTGTATAGGTAAACTGTACAGTCTTATGAAAAAGAGTGAGAAAAGTAAAAGTGTCATCTAGGCTAACAACCAGATGGCTAACCTGCCATAGACATGTGGTTTACATGTGGTTTATTAAAGCTTAAGACCGATTAACTGCGAAAATACGGTTGGATTCAATCTGTCAGAGTTGCCTTGGTATGGGCTTTCTCGAGTCAAAACAAGAACATGTTAAGGTTAGTAGAACATCTTGATGTACTGTTTGAGGTTCCTGACCAACTGTTGGAAGTCCGATAACTCTCTGGGAGATGCCATGATTGTGCACTAAAACAGAAAATATGTATAAGAAATTGTTTTAGGAATATGTTCAAGTGAGGTATAAGATCAAAAGAACATTATATAATAGGGACATTACTCATGTGTACAACAGAAACCAAATTAAGTCACTGTGTCTGGTTAAATATAAAGTGTATACATTGATAGTACTAAATAAAGTGGATGAAAGTAGGACGCTGCTTCTGGAAAGACCCATTTTTAAGGATCAACTAATCAATAATAAAATATCCGAAAATGTTCAGTAATATATGGCAGCCCTAAGTCAGATTATTATAAGTGAAACGAATCAGGAATAAAGTCACTAGTCTGTTTTATTTTCAGTTTCAGTTATAATGTTTATGGTTAAGTTGTACTTTGTCAGATAAGGCAAATCAAATAAGCTGACTTCTCTTATATCTGTTACTATCAAATTAGTCATTTAACAATTAAGTGTAAATTAGCTTTGTTTACTAAATTTCAGCTCTGATTATTGCTTCTCCATCTGTAAAATTTTTAAGTTTAATTTCAAAACTTGTCATTTGGTTACAATTTTTTATATCCATAAGAAGAGGATCTGCTTTTTAAATTCAGGGACATTTATGTCCACAGATGGCTTTTTTGATCAAACACTAATTATTCAAAAAAATACTTCAGTGATCCCAAAGGGAAATTAAATTACTGCCTTGAAATTCAGAAGTTCATCAAAAAAAAAGATTATTATGTCCGGAAGTATAGATGATGATGTCATGCCTCTTTAAAAGTTTATTTGACAAATAGCAATGTATGTTGTTTAAAAGTAAAACCTCAAAAACACTGTTTACTTGTAACTGTGTCTGGAAAAAATCTAAAGAAATCATCAAAGATGTTGGGAGGACAATAATGGATCTTTAGAAATGTGGTGGATCATTGGGAACAATTAGCACATGCATGAAGGTGCCTCTTTTATCAAACAATCATGTGCATAAATAAACACCATGTGAAATTCCAGTCATAATACTTGTTGTGAAAGAGGTGACTTCTATGTCCTTGAGATGTAAATGTTTTGGAGTAAAAAATGTATTTGCAAAACCCATAACAAAAGAAAAAACTCTTGTGAAGACACTGACTGAAACTGGAAGGAGAGTCACTTCCAACATGGGAAGATGCCTGTTTTTTCAAAATCAACACTAAAAGCCAGATTTCAGTTTGCAAATGCTCTCAGTGACAACCAAACATTTTTGGAGACATGCCTGGTGGTTTGATGAAAATACAACTGTTGTGTTTTGGGGGAATAGAGAGAAGCTTTCAAGCTTAAAAAAACCATGCCAGCTGTGAGGCTACATGGGTACTGATCTGCAGGAGGGACTGGTTCACTTTGCAAAATAGATATAGCATCACAAAGAAAGATGCACAGTGAACCAAAGCATACCTCCTAATTAATAATAATCTGGGTCCGTGAGTTGGAGTGTTTATCACAGAATGCCTGATTTGTTTCCTCACCTGAAAATATGTGTGCAAAAGATGAAGCGTGTCTGCATGTCTCTGTTACACACTTTATGTCAGGAGGGATAAAATAATCTCAATACTTTGTGGAGGCCAAACTGTTTGAAATATATTCAACCTAAAAATCTGACACATCAGAAAGCATTTTGTCTTATATAAAATAGGAGAAAACTCTGTCTTTAGATATAGTATAGTTACAGTTCTCGTATTACTTTGTAGTTACCCTTGAGTTTGATTTATTTTTCCTCTGAAAGACCATTAGAGATCCATCATCCTTTTTACATCTACTGTTCAAATGAAGCTTACTGTCAGCTCCATCAGCTGCAATCGAACTTGGCATAATACACACAACCTTAATCTGCTTTGAAATGATTAGATAATGTTACCTGCATGTTAAAGGTTTCATGCAGGAAACCTGAACAGCTGCTTGAATGGGAAACATTAGAGATAAGAGACAGAGATAGAAACTAAGTGCTTTTGGTTGCATTTACTGTAGTGCGTCTCTAAGCATTTTAATGTATGGCTTTTCTTATCTTTAATGCATTACAGTGTTATTAAAAGCCTTTAAACCATTCACCATACTTTATTTTATTTGACGGATCATCAGTTATTAGTAAATAATTGTCACAAGGATTTAAAAAGCATGGTTTTCAAACTATACTCAAGTATTAGATTCTGACACATGCATTGTTCAATTGCATTTACAGTAACTTCTTTTATCTTAATCTTTCACACAAGGTTGCATTTTAGAATAACATCCTGAGCTTTGAACATCTTACAAAACACTACTCAATGTAACATGTTTACTTCATTGCATACATTGGAAGCATATCTGTGCAAAGAAAATAACAGCTGTTATTTGCAAAACTGTAAAAAGATGAACCAGTTTGATGAAATGAAAATTATATTTTTCAAATTGTAAATGCCAATTATGGATTGAAAATATAATAATACTGTGAAGCATGTTGGTGGCAGCATTATGCTCAGGGTATGCATTTGTAGTTAAGATAGATAGTCATAAAGCTTTACATTTAGGTGTACAAAGTTTCTAGTTAAATACTAAAAAATAAATAAATTGTAGTAAAGGGAACTATAGTTGCACAAAGTGATCACCTAAAGCAGCAGCTGTATTTATTATGTAAAAGCAGTTTTGTTGTTTCAAGATTAAAATCTTTCAAAGATAGGAAAAAAACAACTGAATTTCTTTGAACTACAAACTTCTTAAGACATAAACTCTCAAAGATGTTGACTTAGCCCAGAAATATTACATTTTGATCATCATCACAAAAAGCTCTGTAGGCTAATCATGCTGTTGACTTTTCAAGCTTTTTTCTGTATGTCAACTTTGCAAATGTTCTATTATAAAAAGCATAATTTATTTATCTTGCTTGACTCACTAGGGAACATAAATATTGTTAAAATAAAATAAAATAAGGAAAAAATGTATTGGAATAAAAAAAAAACTTTTTCTGATTCAATCCACTAATGCAATAAATGAATTCTATATGCATCCATTTCTCCTCTTCTTTCAACAATCTATGTTATTATCGTCTGAACAAATGATGCTACACATCATCTTATCTTCAGATACTAATGTAAAAGTACCACAGAGTGTCAGATCCAGCTATCTTTTATTTGTGTAATCAATAAAATCTTGAGTTGGGGCCCTCAGCTGCTTACAAAAATATGAATGTCCCCTCAGTGCTTCCTTCTTGGCTTTGCTGTGTGTGAGTTCAATAATTAAAAGGCTTTCTCTCCCCATTACCTTGCTGAAATCCCTGTGACCTACCTCTAACTCATAGTTGGTTTTTAATGACCTTAGTGGAGGGTAACCAATAAGCCCAGAGGCAAAGTTTCTAAAGGAGATCCGTATTACCGCTGAGTCATCTGCCAGGGTAAAACGTGCATCTCTACGTTCATCCCCGAGGGGGAGTGTAATGATTGCTGTTGGTGCACAGAATAAAGCTACCTGGCCCAAGTATAAATACCAGCCATTAAATGTATTCCATTGAGGAATGCTTTTATGAGAAATCTGAACAATACACCAAAAATATACAGTCTATTAGATTTCTCTAAGGGTGAAAAATGGTGACAGGTGAGGTTCAGTAAAAGTTTGAACTGTTTGTAAAAAACACCTAAAGGGGAAGCAAGTCACAAGCTAATCTATATTTGCTTGAACTTCAGTTGTTTTAGGGTTCGCTGTATTTGCGTGTGAATTAACATATTGAAAGAAATAACTTACCAGAGTTTCTTCAAGGGAAGAACTTTCCCAATATGTCCTAATAGCAAATTCTAACTTCAGCTTTAACAAGACAGATGCTTCAGTTCTTGTTCTGCAGCTTCAAAGCAGAAACAGACAGGTCAGATGTAATATGTACATGTAAAATCACCTTGGGCTCAAGTAAAAGCTTCCTCTGTATTTAAATATTCTTTTTCTAAGATCAACTTTTTCTAAAGCTATGTGGGTAAAACTTTGTAACAATTTTTGGCTAAAAATTGCAATGTAAGCTTAGCTTTGTTGAAGAGAATATGCTTGATTTTAATACATAGTGTAGAAAGAATTAAAATCGTGATAGCTTTGACTTAAATAAGCTCTTCTCATAAATGAGTCAGAACTGCTCAGATGTATGGTGCCCCAGTGGAGGATAATGTGTGTTTTCTTTTTTGAAATATTGTTATCACTTGAATCAGATTTATTTGACCTTTGCTACTGTAGGTCTGGCTCCCCTGCTTGATCTGATCTGTTTTGATGAATGTCAAAACTAAAAGCAGGATAGTTATTTTTCCGGCAATAGAAATGCAAATATAAATATATTCATTGTTTTTCAATGCAGATGAGTAATATTGAAAAATATGACTAAAACATAAAAAAAGATAGCAGATTTCCACTGCCCATCACCTTCAAGCCTAAAAGACACATCCTTGATTCTCCAGTAACGGACACCGACCAGAAATGGATGAGGGCGTAGCAGTGTCCAAAAGGGCCACCCCCATGATGCTGTCTCCACCCACATCATTCTTGAACTGCAAATCCCCCTGGTGGCCAAAATGAGCAGAACAACTCCACCTAATAGTTGCAACCCATTTTTTATAACACCCCCATAGACCATGGCTGTGCCGAATGGATTGGAGATGAGCAGGGCCAGAGCAGCTCACCTGGCAGCCTATACATTTGGCAGCCCACCCCAGCTCCACCATTGCTTCCACTGCAGCAACAACCTTGAAGTGAGTTTTCAGGGCCAAACCTCATTTCATTGTGAGAAAAACAACAGTAGACAGACTTTAAGCCAGCAATAGGTGTGACAGATGGTGTTCCTAAAAACACATATTTACAGCATAGTTAACCCCATGAGTATAATGCTGCAAATGAAACAGGCTCAGTGATTCACTGGACTAACTATAAAGGTCCAACTCTTTCAGTCCCAAATCATTCCTTGGATTTTAATAGACTAAAATTAACTTATTCTTACAATTTAAGAAAATGTGTTTTTTTTATTTAATCAAAACATGTGAAAAGTATGTTTTGCAATTATTTATTGTAGATTTTTACTCTTCAACTCTTAAGAAAAAAAGCTTGCAGTATCAGAACTTCTAACCTTGGATACTGCCTTTCCTCATTATATTTTGGTTTCTGGTTTGGAGCCTTTTCTGAAGTCAACGACTTTAGCCATCTGCTTCATTTGATCTGCATGAAAGGTCAAGTTCTGATCTGATTTGCTAACATAGAGACTGAGATATTTTTGGCCACATTTAAAGTGGAATTAATGAAACTTCATGCATCTGTGATGAGAGTAGTCAAAGAGAAAAAAAAACCCTCATAAGATCTAATGGAATGCAATTCTTAATTGTTTAGCTTTTATTGACTTTTGCTTTTGAACATTTTCAATTCATTCCAAAACATCCTCTAATAATTATAGCCTCTGATACTTTGCGTTTTGGCCCTAGTCTGCTTGGCATGAGTACTTCACATTTAAAGATTTATTTAACTGGAAGTCAACAACTGGTTGGGGCTGCATTGGCACTGTAACCAAGGCTATACTAAAGGAATCATCATAACATTCCAGTTTTTTCCCGCTTGTTGTGCAAAACTATACTGATTCCACGGTAAATAAAGGGTTATCCTGGTAAATAAAAATGATTTTTGTTAGTTTGTAAAGGCATTCGGTACACAGTTATTATAAATATTTAGTTGTACGACTTCAAAGCCATGTAGCCTTAAATGAAGCATTAATTGCCTCACCGAAAGGCTGGAGAATATGGTCAAAACTCAAATGATGAAAGTCTCTAAACGACTGCCATGAATGCCCACAACAGAGCCGGCCTTCTTTATTAGGTTGTTGAGCTTTTTTAAGTAATTTGCTCTGATGCAACAGTTCTTGTTCGGTGCAGCAGAACCCCCCAATATACAGGGGTGGTGTGGCAGCACTGGGAAGCCCCAGTAAAAGCAGTCAGCCTGCCGTGGGTTTCATGCTGCTGTTCGTAAGAGCTGGAAGTGAACATAAAGTGTTTTTAAGGTTTGTGGTAAAAACTGCAAGTACCAGAATATATAACCGGATATATTTCATTGGCAGGTCTTAACATTTTTAGTTCATTACACTGTTTTGTATACCAGGGTTGTTAGCCTTTAACTCAAAGTGGGGCTCCTAGATTCGAATTTATTAGTTTAGACTATGGCTATCAGCAGAGTTATCAATCACCAACCGGGAAGCCAAGACTTCTCCGGAGGGATTTGGTGGCTACATGCGTAGCTTCAGTGTGTCAATGGCTGACGACTGCGGCCACTGGCAAAAGAGGAAGTTAAACCAGAAGCAGTCCCCTACATGACCTCAGTTGCAGGACTTGACGTCAGAAGGGAGTCCCTCTCATTACATTCCTGACAGTTTACTTCAACACTTTTCTATCAGAACCAGGATGAACTTCTTAAGTAATTTGAGCTACTGTACAGTAGCTGGTCTGTTGGACTGGGCCTCACAGGGATATCTTTAAAATGCGTACCTAATGGCTGCCAGTAAGGCATATTAAACCCATTTTGCTTCCAACATTTTAACTCTGAGAACCCGTTTTTCACTTGCCACCTACAGTAATATAACTGTACCACTAACAGGCAGCATGATGAATCAATTTCCATTGATTTTGCTGAACTGCAGTCATCAGACTCAGATGTGGTGAAGCAGGGAAACTTGTAAAAGCTGCAAGACAGCGACCCTCGAGGACCGATTTTGGGGATGCCAGGTGTAGATTGTTAGTTTCCACCATACAATATTTTGTATGTAGACCAAAATCTCATCAAAACCTAACTTGGTCACTTAATCACTTTGTTATTCGTGCAATTGTGTGTATAGTATTCCAAACTGAGCTGTAAACCTCTAAAATTTCTCCTGAGTTTCTATGACATCTTTGATGCTTTTCTAATCAACAGGTTTCTTCTCCGTCTCCACGATGCTCTTTGTTCCCTAAGATGTTTCTTCTAGTTCACAGTTAGAAGCCACTTTGTATTAGTCTGTAATGTAACATTTTAACTTAAAGTTATGACGCTTTGTAGCGTAAATGTGGCAACATCTAAGGAAATATTTTACCCTGTATGATGGATGGATTTTAGTCATGAATTGTGTCATTATTGTTTGTGTTGATTCCCTAAAGCGCATTGACCGCCTGCTGTCCTGTCAGCACTGTTTTATTCCTTCTGTCATCGGTGTCATCACATCAGCCTCTGATGTTCTTTGCATGTAAAGAAAACATCTGTTTGCTTTTGTGGCTTAGGTTGTATGCAAAGGAAAACACTTTTTTATCATTTGATCATCACCACATTGCTTGCTTTAAAGGGCCTCAGCTGTTTGTGGTTTGGAGCTTAAACACCAACAAAAGAGTGAATACTTTTGTAACGGTGACTTCAGGGGGAGTGGTCATTGTTCAATGTCTATTTTAATTGCGGTCTTGGTGGTTTTGCTCAAGGAGGAGGTGAGAGGTCTCCTGGGTGACAGAGTCATTGGCACTTACCTGTCAACACTAGAGGAGTGGAGGACACGCATATGTGATGGTGTTCGTGAGAGCATACGGATGAGCTTTTCACTGTGATCCAGCACCGTGACAGCGCCGTCATCTTCAACAATAGGATCCACCCTCTCCATAAAAAAAAACCTCATTCTCTTTTAATCTACTTCAAATTATAGAAGAATGTCAAGTACTAATTTGTTTTAACAGTTTGCTTAATGTGGAGTATTTCTTGAGTCATAGGTAAGAAAAACTGCGTGCTGTCTTCAGCATAATTAGGATAAGTTTACCGATAGTGGTTATACAATAGTATACAATATTCTCTTTATAAGTTTGTTTGCACTAAATGTTATTTCTTAAAAATACTTTTACAAGAAGTAAAGTTTGTGAACTATCATATTATCAAAACATTATTTCTAATAGTAGAATGTAACATTAGGGTATGATGAGAATGGCAATAAGGTTTGAATTAACAGAGTATAGTTTTAAGCAAATGTACACAATTGCATAAAACTGAAGACTTGAAATGAATATCATAAGAGAATTACAAACAATGTAACCACATTGGCCAGTTTCCCTCTTTTAGCCCCTGGTTTCTTCACTTCAAGAAATCACTCTTTTGATTTTAGTCTTGCACAAGTCAGACTAAAAAGACACCCAGTGTCTAAACGATGCCTCACAAAGAAGTTGAAGTGTTGGCCCCTTATTAGTCAAATATAGTTTCTTCAGTTGCTTTAGTAGTTAGCGCTTCCTCCTACTTCGGCAGCACATGCTGACCACGTGAAATAAACACTCGGGCATTAGAAAAGGTGAGAATAAGGTCAGTGCTTATCTCTTTCCATGCATACTCTAAGTGGACCTGACAATTACAGCTTTCGAGGGTAATTTGCTCTTAGTTACGGGTATGTTCCCTCTGTGATGAAGGAAGAAAGCTGATGACGCCTTTTTACCACCTCAGCCCTGATGGTTTGCCTTTAAATTGTCAGTAAGAGATCAGCTTTTGATGCACTAAATGTTATCTGTGAACACAGTAACTGACGGTAGAAAAAAAACAAGTGTAATAGAAGGAGAAAAACATACAGGTGCTTCAATGCTTCCATCTAAGATTTTTGTTTTATTAAAAACTAGATGTTTGGCTGTTGGATTAAAGACAGACAATTCGAATTTGTTTGCTCTTTTTTGGTTGTTTACAATTCCGAGTAATCATACAGGCTTTGTAGGCCAATGCTAAGCAGACCACTTGCATATTGTTTGTATTGCAAAGCAGGTGGAGTGATCTAATTTCCTGGTATCACAGCAGGTTGACATCTCATCCAGCCTCTGTCTTGTTCTAATGGAAGAGGAAAGGGTTCAGTTGTTTTAAAAGCCAAATTTATGAGCTTGCTATAGAACAGACTCATAACTAATAACATTCATTAAAATGATGGAAATAGAGATTTGATTTTTATTTAGTAGCAATGTGAGGGTTTTACATAGACCAGCCAGAGAGACATTGAATGATTCCAAAAATATTCTTAATTTATTACAAAAAGTAAATAAATTGGGCTCAAGCCTGAGGTCAAGATAATAAATTACAACTCAGGTAGTGACATAAAAAACTCAAGTACAAAACTGACCTAATGAACAAGACATGAGGGGAAATTAAATAGTAGCTGATCAAACCGAACCGATGTGCTTTAATTGAAGACCACAATGCTTGTGTCATTCACTGTCTGCAAATGAAGTCACAATTTTATAATCACCACCTTTACCCAGCTATTGTTTCTCAGAGAAATTTCAATCAATCCTCAGACATGAGAAATGTAAAGCATCCCTTACTGCACTGTTCACCGGGTGCTTACCAGAGCTGAAAGTATTCACATTTCATGACCAGAGGGCTAGTTCATGCCTGTCTGAAGACTCTTCCTTTTTCAGATAATTCCATACTCATTTGAATTATGTTGTTAAATAAACAGATTGTAAAATAAAGCACTATAGGCCTCATTCAAAGTGCATCTGACAGATACAGGAGACTCTGTTATCCAATCTGGTGCCCCTTCAACATTTTCAAATGCCATCCTGGGCAAATACCCATCTGGTTCATATAGAAAAAGGGATCTAGCCTTTTTTTTTTTACATCTGCTTTGTGCTCTCAACCATAAATAACATGAATATTTACAATATTTAAGCTCCTAAATGTCGAGAAAACAAGTTTGTAGTTCAGATACGGTTATCCGTTAGAGCCCATATTCTATTATAGTTTACAGGCAGAAATTATTTTGAAAAATATAAATTTTTAAAAAAATCCTAATTTTAAAGACCTTTTTTTCTGGGGGAATAAAAAGTGTTTTATGTTCCCAACCGGTAAAACATAGTTGGTCTGGGTCCATATTCACACAGAGTCCTTGAAATAAAAGTAGCTAGTAGAGAAATAATTTAAAGAAGGATCTTTGGTTTTTCTCTGATAAACGCTATTTTCAATGCACTTAAGGTGCAGTCACACTTAAAATGAATTTCGCAGTTAGAGCGACAATTTACATAATCCCAATGTATAGGGTCACTCAGGAGCGCTGTGAGGTGAACGTTGTAATTCTAGCAAGGCGAATATAGCAAAGCAAGAGTGCTGCCACATAACAAAATTTGAAGGAGATGAAAAACTGGAACTTTTCTTTATTTTCACGTCACGAATACCAATTAGGGATTAGATGTCGCTGTGATGTAAGGGTGAAAGAGCACAACCAGAGACAATCCCTTTTCAATGAAAATGAAAGATAGAAAAAATTATATTAATGAAAGATAAAGCAGAAATGCTCTTAAGAGGTTTTTGAGTTGCTTTAAAAAAATACATTTTAGTTTGGCCCCAGAAAGACTGTTTGTCGTCTTCCCTTTGCCCAAAAGCACCCAAAAGCCTACGAAACGTTCTCTGTTTTATTTCTGACAATCTTCCAAAAGGCTGAATTTTTATGTTTTGTTTTACAGTATTTGTGATGTCACTCCACCCATTGGTGCATGACAAGCAAATCAGAGACCTGTTAATGTCTCTAGTAACATTATGGTTTGTTGAGTATCCTAGCTATGGTATTCTGAAAACAATTCATTGGATTTTTTTCCTCCTCATCACATAAATCACTTTGTATATCTTATCTTTTTCGAAATCCATATTAAAAAGATGTGTCCTTGGCTGCCTAGTGCTGGCTTTTTTTCTTTAATTCTTTTTTAATTTGCTTTTTACATTCATGTCAGACATTGAATAATAAAAAAAGGAGAAAAAGAATTATGTGATATGAGCATAAATACTGTAAAAAATACCTTAAAGTGAGTAAACACTTCCAGAAGGTATTTGTTAGGCCTGAGACTGATAATTGTCATTTTCCTTCATTTGATGTCTATGATCTTGGTTTTTCCCTAACAGGAGATGACACATAAGCGAACACTGATTGCAACTTCCCACCGCTGCAGTGCACATATATACATGCAGACATGCATGAGAAAACCCCCCCAGAAATATACATATTTGTTGTAGCTATGGTATAATTTGAAAGGATTTGGTCCCATTAAAATGTTATGAAAGGATAAAGCATGAAAAGACATCACATTGATTCGACAGCCTGAGGCAGGGGAGTGGAGTGCTTCACTCATATTACAGTTGCTTTACAATCACAGGCTCTTTAAGTTTTTCTTTCCATCTGCTGAACTACAGAGGCACAGTGCATTTCTCACTGTTAGCTTTGATTGATGTCGGCATACTGTGCTGCAAGTCCTTAATCAAATGTTGCTTCTATCAAATTAAAAACACATTTTGAAGGTTTATAGCTCCAGGCTGGTATTTGCTCATCAGGGAAGTAGCAGCAGTTGTTAAAATGTACTCCGTAGTAATGACTGCCACCATCATTCATTTGGTTTTCATTTAAACGGAGATTACAATACTTCATATTACACATTCCTATTGTCTGGGCTGTTGTTTCGATCATTACAGTCAATTTATTTAAATCTCTACAGCTAATTTTTTTCAGTTAGCCTCTTGCAAGTGAAACTTAAAAAAAAAACAGTTTAGCCATGGTAAGTCTGGAGGAGCTGCAGAACTCTACAGCTCAGGTTCATCTTGTGACATACAGTTGGAGTTACCAGCCATGGAGTAGTTTAATTTCTCCAATATTTTGAAGTCAATCTTGGAGTTATATGAGCCCTTAGCGGTGTTTCTAAACTATGAAGAAAGCATTATAGGCAGGAGCTAGCTAAATGAAATGTGATAAAAATCTAAACGAAGGTATTCAATTCATAGCTCAACTGACAAAGATATCAAAGCTGAAAATATCCATCCATCCATTTTCTTTACACCCTTGTCCCTGATGGGGTTGGGAGTGGGAGCTGGTGCCTATCTCCAGCTGCGTTTCAGGCGATAGGCGGGGTACACCCTGGACAGGTTGCCAGTCTGTCGCAGGGAAACATAGAGACACACAGGACAAACAACCATGCACACACACACACTCACACCTAGGGAGAATTTAGGGAGACCAATTG
>JAUZNJ010028526.1:0-16026 GCA_034780135.1 Jordanella pulchra | reverse complement strand
ACACACACACACACACACACACACACACACACACACACACACGCTCGCTCGCTCGCTCACTCACTCACTCACTCACTCACTCACTCCGTTTTGGTTCGTCTGGTTAACTTAAAATATTGAATCAGATTATATGCTCTTGTCCAGACTCCTGGACAAGAGCATATAATCATATACTAGTTATGGTTGTAATACTTCTACAGGGCACTTCTGAATGCAAAAGCCACATACCTTTACTCATAGGTAAGGACAGCAAAGGTCTGCCTTCATCCCCTAACAGAACAGCACACCTGCTATTCTTTATTTATTAAAGTAAATAAATAAATTGACAGAGGAAAACAGCAACAACCTGCCTGCATTAATGAACCACACCTATTCTATCCAAGCTGACGTTCTCACACATTCTCATGACTGCTTTCACAGCAGAAATTTTTTATAGGAATTCACTGTGAAGGTTTGTTAACACGTGTAATAAGCAGGGGAGAAAATAAACCGCTATGAGAGAAAATAAACCGCTAATTTTATTCAGCATCCGGAGAAAACCCATCTGTTACAATGAGAATATAATCTTTACTCACATCACCAAAATATGACATGAGCTATAAGTATAGTATTACTCTTAAACCTGAACTTCTGCACAGTTAATAAATCAGCCAATCATGCATTTGGTTACATGGACAATTAATGAAGGGGACCTATTTTCCTGTGCTTGTTTAATTCAATTCAGTTTATTTATAAAGTGACAATTTACAGCACATGTCTTCTCAAGGCACTTTCCCAAAACAATTGTCTTCAGCAATTCAACATATCATGATAAATATTAAATGAAAATGACAGTGTTGGAACAAAATAATGTAATATATCCCTCTAAAAATATATTTAGCTTTACAGTTGATTTCCGTCTTAAACTGTAAGCCAAATATGAGATATTTTTTTAAGGGCTCCTTTTTTTTTAAACAAAGGGCAGAGAAGCTGATAAGTTGAATTGCTGCAGGCAAACCTTCCCTAGATTACAAGAAGTACAGGGGTTGGACAATGAAACTGGAACACCTGGTTTTAGACCATAGTAACTTATTAGTTATCGTGTTATTAGTTTCCTTCCACTTCCTGCCCTGTCATCAGTTACTTCACGATCAGTTCCTATCTGCCGAAAACAGTTTCTACTTAAAGAATTCCTGACTGTGAACGATGCTAGAAGCAAAGTCATAAGTAAAAGTCATTGTTAAGTTAAATAATTGACAGTTTAAGCTAAGTTTATAGTAGAAAGAAAATGTAATAAATAGGTTAAAAAGATTGTTTTTGTTCATGTATTTACAAGGATAATTAATCAGACTTTATGTGAAGCTAAGCTTAAACTTAAAATGGCCAAACTTCTTTTTGTTACAGTTTTCACTCTGCTATGTAATGCTGGATTCTTCGAGTAAACAGCAGTGAAACGTTAACTACAGAACAGACTCCTGGTTACTGCATCAGAGTTAATACACTGCAGTGAGGACACCAAAGCCTTCAATGTTCAACTTTTGTGGATAGACAAATCTTCAGGTTTTCTACTCCGTCATTCATTTAGTAAATTTAATCAAATGAATCACATCCTAACTGATTGTTAATTAAGCAACAAATAAAGCTCCGCGTAAAATTATCGATAGTTCTGGCAGATTTAAATTAAAGTCATTTTTATCCTATTGTGAATGCATAGGAAACAAGCCAGTTATCTGTTTAAAGAGAATGTGCAAGAAATAATAGGAAAAAAAGCTCAGCTATCCCTGCTGAAGTGGCGCTATAAAATTTTTATGTTCAATTGATTCTGTTTTAAGCGATCCAAAGTTGTATTTTTTATTCACCTGGCTAACATGCTGTTGGCTAGCAGTCTAATTCCCAAAGTTGGGGTCATGATCCCACTTGGGATTCTTGTTCAACTAGGATTAGGTCTAACTAAACAATAAACATTTATGCTAAATTGCTTAAAAGCATAGAAGCATCACTTAAAAATGGACAATATCTCCTGTTGGGTTGCTAATTTCATTCTCGATATTATTACACCCATGGTAAATAATTTTCGTAGAAATGTATGTATATACAATCAATTATTTGGATCATTTTTCTAAGAAAGTTCCAGAGAAAGGCAGACAACAGATAACTCATACAACAAGGGGCTTTCAGTGCAATACACATTTATGGATGAAGAAAAAAAAAAAAAAAATGGGTAGACAGGCACCTCCCTGCTTAGTTTGCCAACACAGAAGACGTGTCAACTAAATAGCACGAGGACAAAGACGGAAGATATGTTGGGTGAGGTGGTAGGCACAAGCAACATACTTTGGTCTTCAACATGGCGGGTTAAAGTCACGGTCTGTTGACTTGTGCCACATGTCTCCCCCCTCTCTCTAATACCATTTTCCTGTCTGCTGATCCATCCCACCAAGCCAGCAAAATGATCCCGGGCTTTCCCTTCAGTTCCTTTGAATTCTGAGATAAAAAGACAGTTTTGTCCGACCAAATAGCTTTTATGGATACTCTAGGCAGGGTAATGATCATTCCAGATGCAAGGAGAGCTGTCACCTTGTTGCAGCTGCAGAATGTCTTTTCTACTGATACCGCTTTGGGAGTATTGGCTAGCCTGGGCTAATTGTCCCTGGTAGCTTACAGACAGTGGGTTTCTTAATGCAGTGCTACAATTTTCCCACATGATTTGGGAATCCATCTAAGAAACTTCAAACAGCAAAGTTATTTTGATGTTAGGAAACTGAGTAGGCTTAGCCTGCCATCACTCCAAGGTACAGTCATGCTTCAGCCTAGATGCAAGTCAAAGGGCCAATTCATTAAGAAAAAAAACAAAAAACAAAAAGAGCGTATGGTAAGGATTTCAGCATAGCATTGTTGGGTCATAAAACATGATAATTTCATGCTTTATACTAACCAGAGGATGAAGGTTTTTTTCTGCAGCAGTCTCTGCTCCACAACCTTTCCCCTAAGACAGTATCACAAGACATGCCTACGGGGGGGGGGGGAGCATATGTCTCTACCCCAATAGTGTTTGAGGACAAAAGAAACTGTCTCATGTCTGCTTCTTTCTCTTTGGGAACTGATCTCAGGTCAGTTCACCAGAGTCACCAGCATGAAAGACTGCATCCTAAAGAGTGAACCTGCAGGCAGATCAAAGGTAAGTGGACCTAATGGTTAACTACAGAACCAAATTGCTGCAAAACATACCGTTTGCATTATTTCTCTCTGAGTTTTCAGAACTTTCCGATGGTGACTGGTGGTGAGAGCCTGAAGAACAAAGGAAGCTCCCCTGATGTGTGGCAAGTGGAAGAGAGAAATCCCTGATGTGTGTGGCCTGATGCTATGCTGGAGAAAAACTCAAACCTTTCATAAATGGAGACTAACAGAAAGACAGGCCAGGCACATAAGTCAGCTAAATAATTTGTTTTTTGATGACTGCATTGAGTTTCCATAGATTAAGGATCAAATTAAAAGTCTTATTTAGAATAACAGTCCAGAGCTTGCAATGGCTGAGAAAACATACCCCTAGACTGACTCTATGACTGAAGGTCTCAGCGAGGGCTCCCAAGATAACCACGTTGATGGAAGTCTGAGAGGGGACATTCTTTGTGGCTTCTTCTTCTGAAAAATAAAATAAAAAATATGAATATGCTTTATTAATACAGCCCATCATCTCCAGCTAATTAAAAAGTAACAAGTACAACAAGCTTATTTTAACTGATTAGTAAGTGGAGCAGTTGAATGAGGTAGAAGGAGCTTTTTACAGACATGTTGCTTGTAAACCACAGGTATCTTAGTAAGAGTAAGTTTTATTGTCATGGATGTAATGAAATTGATTCTTCTGCTCTGTCGTCCTTCACATGATCTATGTCAAATACCAGCCATTTTCTGTATCCCTCTGTATTGAAACTGCTACTGCTAAAATTGTCTGTTGTTCTGTTTCACCCAGTCATGTATGCTTTAGCATCCATCTTCTCCCCTTCAGCTTCTAGGAGTCAGATTAGCATTAGAGTATTAACTCTTCCAAAGTAATGTCCATTCATGTTGAAACGATAATTTGGTCTACATGACCCATTTGCTTGTGTCACATCCTGATAACTCAAGCAAACTGTGTGGTGGATGTGGTTGCTTTTGCTGTGTCAGGGTAGTAACGATCGCATTATACAAATATTTCCCTAACAAAAAAGTTATCCTTTTCAATTAAAAGGAACAAACAGCATCTTGCTACACAAATGGATCTAATCAGACACAGGAAGTTACTGTCTGAGCACATCTACCAAAGGACTAGATATTAGTGAAAACAGAGAAGAAAAAACTACCCATTTGTAGTTTCATTTGCATCTGAACACAAAAAAGCCCAAACTGCTGGCTGACAAAATCACATTACACAAGGAAGTAGAAAACATCGCTGTTTACAAAGCCTCTCGTCCAAGAGCGACAGTCATTTCTTTCCAGGAGTTTTTAAACCATCTGTTTTATAGTTGTGTATTTATGAAACAAATCACAGGATATCTCTAGTCATTTACTTTGCAAACCCTCGCCAGGAGGAGCTGCTCTTCGCTCGCCATGTTTTCTAGGATTTTCCTAGATGCACAATAAGAAAATTTGTTCTCCACAGATACAGTAAGGAGGGGCGTGGAAGCCAAAATCCATGTCATTTTGGCCCTTAAAGACGTGTTGAGCATAAACCAAGCTTCAGAGCAATTCTAAAGAAAAGGTTACCATGAATGACAGCTTTGATGACAAACTCATTTGTTGACATCTTCACCAATCGTCCTTTCTGAATCACCTTACCCTGGAACAGAAAATACACTTTAATAAACACTGAAACCTGTTAAGTTCTTGGTAAAACATATCAGAGGGCCCGTTAAAACTCAGCAGTTGGTATAAAACCCCAGCAGGAAGCAGTGCATCATTTCATTTGCTCAGTCCAACATTCAGGAGCCCATCGGTGTTAATCTGCTGTAGAGTAAGGTTGAAGCAATTCCCCCAACAATTCATGGACCTCAATTACTAAAATTCCTAGAAGTTTCATTTAACTATTCTAAACTCTTAAACTGCTTACATTCACTGCAAAAAATTTAAATCTAAAGTCAGTTTTTTTGTTGAATTATGCAGGCGAGACCCTTTCTAATGCAATAAGGTCATGCAGGAATTTCACTTTGTGAGTAATAAAGTATTATTGAATCGAAGAATTCAAGATTAAAAATACTCATACCGTAGGCAGATCTTCTTATTTACCTACTCAAATTACGCATAAATACACTCATTGTAAGAAAATGTTACTTATTTTTGGATTGGTTTTGCAGTGTTCTGGCAAGATGGTTACAGCTAAGGAGGGAAAACGGCAGTGGGCTAGAAGATTTAAAGATGTGGGATCACTTTAAACTTAGTGTACAGGAAAACAGCCGTCTAGCATAGAAGCAGCTTCCGAGGCCATCAGAGCTTAGCTCTTTCTTTAATAGTCAGCCAGCCTTCAACTCTGTTCTTGCAGCACTTTGTTTTGATTGGTTATTATGTGGCCAATCACATGTGAGGACAATACAGGATTATGATGAGAAAACAGAGAATGGGAGAAGTGCCCCACTGAGATGGTAAAGAGCGATTTAAGGAAAGTGTGAACGGGTTGCTTTGTTCTGGAGTAGAACTAGTGGTCTTAGTGGCCGAATTGTATTTTATGTCATTTTATTGTTTAAAAATGCTAATATGTACACTGCTAAAGTAATACATACTGTGGGTATTCATATGGGCAGTCTAGTTTCAATAATAAATACATACAAACATTTAATAACTACTCCAAAGACTCACTGGCATAGTGCTTATCACTCAATTCATATCAAAGCATTAAAGACGATATTAAACTGAAACTGAATCAAATTCTTTGAATTGTGAAGTTCTTAATGCTACTTGGCCCTAATGAAGAAACGCTTTGTCTGAATCTGAAGTAAATGTAGTAAGGTGCCTCCTAGAAAATCTGCAATTCTATTATTTCCAATATTTAACCAGTTCTGAAATAAACTGACCTTGACTGTTTTGTTGGTGTAGTCTGTGTTTGGGGTGAGAACAGCAATGGCAACCCTGGTAAGGTGAGAAGGTACCTGGGAGCCTGGCCCTGCCCCGTCTGAGAGGACGTACAGAGCCATAACGGTACAGTGGCCTGAGTGGAAAAGCACAAAAAACAGGAGTTTTCTTATCCAGAGCAATACAATACTACTACTCACACAATGTCAAGTTCATGGATGTCAGAATTAGTCATTTGTATTGGGACAGATGGACAAACAAACAAACTGTGACATTTAAAGATACCAACTTAAGCTATATGAAGAAAAAGCCACAAGCATCCAACTGAGAAGAAATGGTTTGGAATATTAACCTCTGATGAAATGAACAGTTCCAAAAATAGTCACATTCTTTACTTTAGTAAGGCTAGAGATCACACTTACTGGGCAAAAAAGGCCCAATATCCGGAAAGGTCCAAAATCAAAGAATTTTACATATCTGCCACATATCCAAAATGTTTCTGGCATGAAATATCTGAAAATGATATAACAGCTTTTTAAGTTTCAGAGTACACTAAAATAAAGAGGCTTTGGATATTTTTTCTTTGTCTTGAAAAGACTGTTGGTAAGAAACGATATCATGGTAACGTTTCTACTTAAAAAAAGAAAACATCTTACAATATAAACTGTTTAATAATCACTTTGTTTTATTAAGAACAGCAACTTAGAAACCGTAGAGCTGCATAGAGATCCATATAAGCAGTGCCTTGCACCTCTTCTACAATTTGTACATGTAATTTATGAAAATAATTGACATATTGCAAATGCAAGGTTTTTAACAATTTAACACTGAAATATAATCTTTTCACTTCATTTGGTTTTATAAGCATACTGTTTGATTTCTTTTTTTAAAAGTCAGAGTCAACAAAACAGTATCACCAGACTGACCTTCTGAGGACCAGGCCTTGTTGGGATCAATGGCTGGTGTAACACAGTTTAAATGTTAGTGAGTTGGTTTAGAGATACTGTATGGTGTGAATTGGTCCAACATGTCAAAGCTAGTAAAAGATTCTTCAGTAACTTTCCAGTCATGTTTTATTCTTAACATTTCCTGGTCCCTAAATGCATCTCAGCAGGAAGAAGAATGCGAACATTTTCCTCAACTTCCTAAGAACCAGCCCCTTAGTCTTGGTGTGGGCACCACGGCTATGGTTCGTTTTAATGGGAGGATGTTTTACAGGGAAACGGAACATAAATCCCTCTGACTGGAATTTATCACCAGGTTCTTTGAACCATTTAACCTCAGCATGTTCAGCTTTAACCTAAAGCATTTTCAATCAATCAACGTAAGTTTGAATTTTCAGATAAACAACAGATTCTTCAGCTTTCTGATCTATTATTAGCCGCCTTACAAACACACAGGACTTTGAATCCGCTCTGTGGTGTCCTGTTGATAGTAATTGTCCTCCCAGTGTGCATCAGTTGAACATTAATGGCGGTGAAAGGCAATCTATATCACTTTCTCCATTAGAAAGGTGTCTTTGAAATAAAGGTAGAAGCAGAGTGTCTACTGTATTATAAAGTATGAAGTCCTGCTGAACATCATCACTAACTGTATATTAAGCCCATTAACCTGTCTATTCCTAGCTGGATGGTGATGTTTTCTTTTAGGCGAACCAAAATAATCCTGAGCGGCTTTGGTTCACATCAATGTTCCTGAGATACCTGCCGATGTAGCCAATGTTTGCGCAACATAACAAACTCTGAGCAAGTAATTTGTTAATTATTGATCTCTCATAAGAAAAGCACCAAAATGAGTGAACAGGGCAATAGTCCATGAATTACAATTTTAGATGTACAGAAAGGTGCCCCTCAATGGTACACCAATCTCCTCCATTTTCATGCTCGAAGCAGAGTATTCTAAGACCACTATGTGCATCATCTAGATGACTGATTACTGCAACAAGGGTCTTCACAGGTTTGCCTAAGAAGTCCATCAGACAGCTGCAGCTGATCCAAAACACAGCTGCCCATATCCTCACTAGAAGTAAGAAAGTAGAGCACATCAGCTCAGTTCTGAAGTCTTTCCCTGTAACTCAGAGAATAGACTTTAAAATCCTTGTTAAAATTCTTCTATAAATCACCGAATGGATCAGCACCCTAATACATAACAGATTTGTTGTCAGTGTCTCATCCTCCCAGACCACTCAGGGTCTAGTTCAGTGTTTTTCAACCCTGGTCCCCACGGAACATTGTCCTGCATGTTAACAGATGTTTCTCTGCTTCAATACACCCGTTTTAGATTATTGTAATTTAGCAAAGGCTGTTAATATATTATCAGTTGTTATCAGGTGTGTGGAAGATTAAGTGCATATTTATATAAGACGGTGCCTCGTTGGAGCTGGTGGCTTAGCCTGCAGGAGACATACCACAATGGAGAAATATTTTATACCCCCAAAATGTTCTAGTTTTTGAACATGAGTTTAAGTTTACAACAAAATGGCTCTTTGGATTGTAAAAGTTGCAGATCCCTGGTTTGGGTATTAAAAGTTATTTGTTAAAAGTTTATAGTGACTTACTTGTAGTTTTGTTTAAACCACCTAACAGTTAATCATATGTAATAAGCTCTGTCAGAGGATACTCCAACCTCTTGAAAATTAGGCACAGAGGCTAATAATTTCCTAGCTGGAGGGAGAGCCATGCAGATTGACCACAGACCCCTGTTTATGGCTACACACTGTTTGAGTGACAATCTATCCAATGAGTTATGAAACATCTGGAGCAGTCAGGTTTTATTCTTCTACCTTAAGCAAAACTTTCTGTCTGAGGCTGCAGGCTTCATCCTGACGTATGAGAGAGTAAACAGCACCAAACACTGACAAGCACCAATCCAACATGAGATCTAGGATCATCCCACAGCAGCTCATTACCAGAACAAACCTCTGACAGGAAACACCAGATCCACGTCAACAGCCTGGTGGACATTTCCAGTCTGAGGCTTTTCACATGAAAAAAGGCAGGAAAGTGTTGGCCATGTTCCCAGCAGGTAGCACGTTGCTTCCTGTCAGGGTTCATTACTTAGATGTCGAGCAGATTTGACTGCCGGGTCCTTGGTGGTACCACGCCAGCAGAGGACAGTGGAGCATGAATCAGCCGTGGGGCTGAGGCACTGATCACTCAGGTGTGAAGTCAACAATCCAGTCAGGCGGAAAGTCAGACAGGGATATGAAAAAAATAATTAAACCAACCTTCTTAAATTGGGCCAGAGGGAAAAATCTAGAGGCTCAAATAAGCAGTGGTTCCAGTGATTTATTCAGGATGTCATGGCGCTCTGTAAGTTACATGTCCTTCTGCAATAGGGTCATCACCCTAGACTTCTATATGGCCAAACAGAAGGAGGACATGAGGATCAACTGTTTATGAACCTTCTTTGCATCAGAAACAGATTAAAAAAAAGGGGGGGGGGAGGTTATACTTTCCCAACAATGCCTAATCCTGAGATTAACAATGCCTCTTTGACTACTCCTACTGTCCTGAGAGACATTAGGTAATGCTGTATCCATTCAATTAACTCAAAATTCAAAAGTATGGCTGATTAAATACCTTGATAAACATGAGCACTGCGGTCAGGCTGAAGTCAACCTTCTTCCTAGAAAAGTTAACCACAGCAATTCAATGTTTGGCCCACTTCTATCAAGAAAAAAAAAACACTGTTGCTTCAGAAAAAAAGACTTTTGTTTATTTAACAAAGCTGCAAATGCAAGGATCCCACTGCAGGCAGACTAAATGTCGTCCTAAAAAAAAAACAAAAAAACTCTGCTTAACTACAATTCCCAGCAGCGTGGTCATAACGTCCCTGTTCTCTACATCAAATGGCTTTTCAGTAGTTAAGATGCTTTGAGGGCCCAAGTACAAGGTAGTGTCCACAAAGCTTCAAGCTACATTTTCCTAGGCATTTCTAGACCTCAAACACATCTCTTCTCCTTGTCTGCTGACATACGCAGCAGGAGAATTGCAGCCTTTTAACTTTGCATTCATATCATCCTGGTTTCCACCCTAAACTGTATACAAAAACATGCCGGGAATAATCCAGAGCAGCCGATGGGTATCAGTTCAGATAGAGACAATGCAGGGGGAGGCAGAGGCTTACTACTTTCAAGACATCCAAATCAAATTTAAGGACAAACATACAGCTACATTCACATATTTAAGTCAACACAATTACTCATCACAACTCAGCCAGCAAACATCAACAGCTAACATAGTTCTAGCCAAAAACACGTCATTTGAAAACAAAATAATAACGTTGTGTGTGAGTGTGTATGTGCGTTATGAATGCACACATGTACAAAAATAGTTCATGTTGGAAAAGTTAGGAGCAGCAGAGCAGTGTTAGTTTGTTATGGCTGTAGGATGCATGATTATCCAAATATCAGAATTCAATGTTCATCTATAACTGAATAGTAAAGTTAGATTTGAAATGTGAAATTTTGGTTTTGTTGAGAGGGAAGAGTTTGATAAACAGCTGAACTGGTCTGATCTGTTTCTCGCAGTTTCTTTAATCACTAGACCACAATGACTTCAAAGGAAGGAAGTTTGATGTTAAAGAAGCTTTGCTACTTTTGTTGTAGCTTATCTTGCTAAATTTATCTGGTGGGTAGCTTTAGTATAGTGAAGCTTAAATAAATGTAGAATAACTTGGAGCTTAACTCACTACATTTCCGTATGTAGAAATGCTTTGATGATGAAAGCTTTAATGCTAAAGACTGTACAGAAAATACTGCTCGGGAATGTCCAAGAATAGTAAATGGTAAATTCCGCAGCATCTTTTTAAGTCAAAGGACTCCAAAGTGCTTAAGCTACATTATAGCCACAACTGCTCTGGGGCTCCCTGGCAGAAAGAGGCTGCCGTACACATGTGGTACCGGCCCTCTGACCACCATCAGTAGGCAGTAAAGGGGGAGTGTCTTGTCAAAAGAAAATCATGGCGCGAAAAAGCCCGAAAAGGGGTTCAAACTGAGGAGTCTCAGGTTACAAGGCGCCCTCCTGCATCCAGTACCACCGACGACCTACATCCACTCTGATTTTTTAAGCACCTCCATTGGTTTTGCAAGAATACAACTGAAATAAATTATAATGCTTCTTCCAAAGGTGGATATTTTTAAAGGAGACACATTAGACACTAATAAACCATTTTATTGAACATAATTGGAATTCAATAAAGGCTACGGTCCTTGAATGCAACCCTAGGTAGAGAAGAGTTTAAAGAAAAAAAAGGGCTTTAAGAAGCTTGTTGTGTTTTCACATCAGGAACTCATACATTTTTTTCGCTTCACTTTGATAGTTTAATACTTTTCTCCTAGAAAGGTCATCTGCTCTGACGGCATTGCCAGAATTAGAACTGCTTGTAGAGAACGGTTTGCACTTTGCATGATAGCAGCATCTGGTAAAGTACATGTAATGTTAAAAATAAGAAATCAATTAATAATAAAACATATAAATACCAATAATCTGTAAATTTACATATCCAAAATAATATGAATTCAAATTTTATTCTTTTTTATTTAGCAAAACACTGTTTATTTTGTTCTGTTTATTATTAAACAGGTTACTCTCCTCATTGCCCAGTCTCACTGTGTGCAGCAGGTAAACCTAAAGACAACCATATATTTCTGTATAGCTGCCAAAAACAGACCTACTATTATTCTATGATCATACATTCTTGAGTAAAAACAATACTGCACCATTTTGGAAATGGGACATACTATTCCTTTTTTTTCTGCATTTCTGCCCGATATGTTGATCAGTGCCCTTATATGATTTTTATGCACCCGCATCCACCACAACTATAAACAATTCTTCATAGGTTCGCGCACAGATTGGTGAGGCAACCCAACCCACATCAACTGATTATAAAACTATCCTCTTTCCAACTATTTAATCCTTCATGAAGAATAATTCTTCTTAAATGAAGAACATTATGGAGAAGCCTGAGCATCCATTTCATTAGATTGTAAAACACCAACAGGGTGTCTTCATTCAGAGGCCTCTCCAACACAGACCTCTACAGGAGATCTGCCCTGCTGACAGCTATGAGAAGACAACAAAGAAAGTATTTACAATTTAAATAAAATTATATTGCATAGATTTTCCTCAATTTACCCATGGGTGATTCAGCTGAAAATAAGCCAAATGTTTCTAAAGAGCACAGGCATTAAATAAACAACAGAGGAGGTAAAACAACATCAGGGTCAGCAGGCTCTTCAACAAACATGTTAAGAAGAAAAAAAGGTCTAAAACAATCCCCCATGCAGGACAAGATTTGCCCCTGTTGTCTAGACTAAATTACCAAAAATAGTGCACTGAGAAGACAACTTTGTGTTGTAGATGAGCAGGACCTCCTTTAAAATTGTTCTCTAAGGTCTGTATTCATGCATTGTCACCACCATGTTTGTTCGTCACACTGAACACTAAAAGAAAGGTAACAATTATTCCACAGCCAGAATCTGGTGCCAGATTGGGTTTCTTTTAATGTATGATCCAGTGAGGCCCATAGCTTGTAAAAGTTTCATCCTTGAAGTGGTCGACAGTTATATATAGTTATATAACTATATGGTTATAGTGAAGATGCCGTATTCACTAAAAAATGCAGGGGGCAGTCCTCAAAATAACAAGCGGAATTGCAAAAAAACGTTGACGTCCCACTTCGAAACTGGCAGAGCACAGTATAATTTACATTCAATGACATAGCATTATTGACAAATGGGTGTGTTTAGGACAGCTACATATACAGAAATGGTGGGCTGGAGAGGAAGAATAAGACGGTCGGTTTACAAGTAAAGATGTAAAGCTGGGCAATTCAGCCTGCTTGTGAAGCCCACATGGAGCTACTTTAAAATATAAGATAAAAACATAAGAATATAATAAGTTTTACTACATGCAAGCTGAATGCTTGAAAAACATAGGGGGGCTGTTTTACTTTATCTATAATACAACTAATGAAAAAGAAGCCGAAACCTTTTTTTTTTAAAAACCTAAAAGCTCAGCCCATAAACTCACCCCTGACAGTATTTTCTATTTGGTTACAGTCACATAATAAACAGAAACAACATAAAACACAACTTCTGGGCTATCTAGGGCAGAGGCCGAGATCACACACCTGCCACTGTGATTAGTGAGGAGAAATATAAGGACTCTAACAGTTTAGAAGAGCCCTGAGTCCCAGTCCAAAAATCTTATTTGCACACTTGCGTCATCATACCTCACCTGTAGTTATGCTGGTATAGCATAACTTTTCAAAAGAGCAAAAAAACTCTTACAGGAGGGTTTCTCTTGAGCTGTGAAAGAACCGTTGAACAAGATACATTAGAAAACCTGGGACAGTGTTTTTGAACCTGACCCTGTTCATAACTGCAGAACCTCATCCTTGAGTTGTGTGTTGGATTCCTTGTTCCTCTTTTTTCTCTCATGTCTCCAAACAACACAAGTTGCGGATATGTAAAAGTGTTTCAACAATATAAAACATATTTGTTTGGACAATTGCACAGACATTGAGAGGCGAAGAAACTGCAGCAATGAGTCTCCATTAAATACGTATTTTGGAGCTTTAAAACAATCCAAGTTCGACTTTAAATGAAGGCCGTTAGCAAGGAGGGCCTAACGTGACTTTTAAGACGGTAAGAGTAGCGTTTATTATCTTTTATTTGTTAGTTAGTAACTAATGCAGACTAAAGCATGACGATTTTCAAACAGAGTATGGTCCACGGGCGCTCCGTGATGTAAACACTAAATTTACCTAAAGTCAATCCCACCAAGAATACACAGTATATCGAACATAACTTCCTGCTCAGCTACTAACCAACACCAGCGTCTGCCTCTGAGAGTTACCTACAGAAAACACTGCAAACTCGAGAATAAACTTACAACTTACCGATGCAGGAAAAAAACTCAGCTCTCCCTCGGTTGTTTTCGAACTGACAGGAAACTTAACGCGCGTCATCTTCTTCTTCTTTTTGATTTTAATGGCGGTTGGCAATCAACATCTTGGGGCATTACCGCCACCAACCAGTAAGGAGTGTGGACCAAGACTAACAAGCTAAAAAAAAAGCAATTTCCTTTTCTATATTCTTCAGTGACCCACAAGTAACGAAAAAAACTTTATAACTAATGTCAAAAAAAATCTTTTTTTAATGTGTTTACAATGTTTAATTGTTCCTTTTCCTGTTTAAGACACCCAATTCCAATCTTTGTCTGTAATATTTCCTAGTTATATATTACACGTTCTATTGTCTTACTTCCCCTCAGAAATCACATCTTCTTGTTTTCCCATTATAAGTAATGTTGAGTTAAGACCTGTGTGCCCCAACCTAATCTAGTTATTATCCTTACCTGAATTCTTTTTCTTCCAATACTTCTGATTTCTCCAGCCTTCCCTTGTATTATATAAAACAATCTACCTCTAATATCATCTTCCGACAGTTTTTGCCATTTGTAATTGATTTTCTTCCTGACTATGCTCTTAATTTCTGGTTTACTAACTGCAACTCTAATATCAATTTCACTCCTGTTTGTAGATTCTTTTGCTTTTTCATCAGCCATTTCATTTCCATTTAGCCCTATATGTGCAGGAACCCACAGAAAAACTACCATTAATCCCATCATCTGAATGCGACAAAGCATTTGTTGAATTTCTAATAATATATCAGGACGACTTTCTGAATGGTTCTTTGTAGATTGATTAATGATGAACTAGAATCAGAGCAAATCACAGCTCTTGATGGTCTGATCTCCTCTGTCCATTCTACTGCCAGCATCAGTGTTATCATTTCTGCAGTATATATAGAGAGGCCTTTATTTATCTTTCTCCCTATTTTGATTTTGAAGTCTGGAACTACCACTGCTACCACTTTGACCAGATGGATTCTGGGATGCATCTCTATAAATTTGAACATAGTTATAAAAATGATCTATATATTCCTGTACTGTTATCGCATCTTTATGTTTTCTTTCTAGTATAGTTAGATCTACAAAAGCATCAGGTAAAATCCAGGGTGGTGATCTAGCTAATGGTACAGTTGGACTCACGTTTAAATTTTTTAATTCTAATTCTGTTGCTGTTTGTAAAATTGACCAACCAAATGACTTATTATTTGCACTTTTCTTCTCCCAGCAGGGCTGTAAAATTGACTGTGTTGGATGGTTCTGACTGTGTCCCTGTATATTAACCCAGTAGTTTATTGAAAGCTGAATCCTCCTTGATGTCAATGGCCTTTCCCCAGCCTCTACCTGTAAAGCAGAGGTAGGAGTCGTCCCAATTGCTCAAGCAATTAACCGTAAAGCCTGATATTGAAAAATATCTCATTTTTTGAGAACTGTTTCAGATGCTGATCCATAAACTATTCAACCATAATCAATTGTGGATCTAATAAGACTAACGTAAATTGTTTTCAGGGCTTGTCTGTTTGCCCCCCATTCATACCCAACTGCACATCTCATTATATTCAGTATTCTTTTACATTTTTCAATAACCTTTTCAATATGTATTTTCCAGATAAATTTTTCATCAAACCAAATCCCTAAAAACTTGAATTGCTTTACTCTTTCAAGTTCCTGATTATATATCTTTAATTTTATCTCCTGATTAATTTTACTTGCAAATAATATTTGCGAGTTTATATATTATATATTATAATAATAATTTTATCAACTGGGAATTTTAAACCCCATTTATAAGACCAATTTTCTATTTTGTAAATTGCTTGTTGCTTTTTTCCAACACAATATTTAATATTCTTTCCACGTTTCCAAATAGCTCCATCGTCTGCAAAAAGTGAACACCCCATATCACTTTCTATTTCTTTAAATGCATCATTTATCATAATAGAAAATAGTAAAGGACTAATTATGCTGCCTTGCGAGGTATCATTTTCTATTCAATACTTCCCTGAATATTTCAATTCAATTCAATTCAGTTTATTTATATAGCGCCAAATCACAACACATGTCATCTCATGGCACTTCACAAAGA
>JAUZNJ010028525.1:0-16027 GCA_034780135.1 Jordanella pulchra | reverse complement strand
AGTCCAACTCCTCCAGGATGGCACATCAATAGGTGCCATTGCCAGAAGGTTTGCTGTGTCTCCCAGCACAATCTCAAGAGCATGGAAGAGATTCCAGGAGATGAGCGGTTATACCGAGAGAACTGGACAGGGCTGTAGAAAGTCTACAACCCATCAGCAGGATCGGTACCTGCTCCTTTGTGCAAGGAGGAGCAGGAAGAGCACTGCCAGTGCTACAAAATGACCTCCAGCAGGCCACTGGTGTGAATGACCAAACAATCAGAAACAGACTTCACCAGGGTGGCCTGACGGCCCGACGTCCTCTAGTGGGCCCTGTGCTCACTGCCGGCACTGTGGAGCTCGACTGCCATTTGCCACACAACACCAGAATACAGGAACACGACAATGCCCGGCCTCATGTGGCAAGAGTACACAGGTAGCTCCTGGAGGATGAAGGAATTGATACCATTGATTGGCCACCACGCTTGCCTGACCTAAATCCAATAGAACAC
Source organism: Jordanella pulchra (assembly GCA_034780135.1). Lineage (NCBI taxonomy): Eukaryota > Metazoa > Chordata > Actinopteri > Cyprinodontiformes > Cyprinodontidae > Jordanella > Jordanella pulchra. The sequence goes on along the minus strand of JAUZNJ010028525.1, from coordinate 15,536 downwards.
CTTTGGGACATTATGTTTCGATCCATCCGGCGCCGCCAGGTTGCACCTCAGACTGTCCAGGAGCTCAGTGATGCCCTGGTCCAGATCTGGTACCCCAGATACCCCAGGACGCCATCCGTCGTCTCATTAGGAGCATGCCCTGACGTTGTCAGACATGCATACAAGCACGTGGGGGCCGTACAAATTACTGAATACTATTTGGAGTTGCTGCCATGAAATTTCAGAAACATGGACTAGCTTGCCGCATCATTTTTTCAGTTTAATTTTTGGGGTGTCAGCCCTCTGTAGGTTTTCATTTCCATCAAATGATGTGGCATCCTTTTTTTCTAACACATTTCCCAGTCCATATCAGTATAAATAAACAGCTTTTTTAAACAGAGTTTAAGGACTTTAACAGCTTTCTGAAGCAAGTAACAGTGAATTTTGATTCCTGCTATTGGAAAGAAATATTGGGAAAACTGTAAAGCCTGCATAAGCTGCTTTATCTGTTTTTATATTTGGTGACAATAATTCTGTATCTTCATATCAAACACATTTGAACTTATCCAGTTCAAGGTTTAGAGATAATAACAATAAACAGCCCCAAAGTCTTTTTGATTTACATTTTATTTGACAAGACAGTGAATTGAAAAACATGTACCATATAATTCCCCAAAAGCATACAAAATGATAAGTGATCAGTGATGCATAAGAAAATGAAAGGAAATCAATAACATTAACAAAAATATGACTACATTTCCAGTGTATGAGAGTGGCTTTTTTTCTTTTCAGCATTCCCATTTCAAACACCTCCCATGTTTGTGTATTTCCTCATTTCATCAGCGGTTCTACTGTCAAAGAATAAATGCAAGAATTGAAAGGCTAAAAATAACAAAAGAAGGCACGTCTGGCTCCGTGACGAAAAGCTGAAGTGACAAAGGATGAAGAAGAGAGACAGAAGTGGAAGAAAATGATGGCGGCATAATTAGGGCTAAATGAAGGAGAGGATTGAGACTGAACCTTATCGTTGACGTGCACAGCTTATGTTTGTGGCGTTTAACCCGTAATTGTGGAGGTGGGGAGACCGAGCAAGCACCTTGGCCACAATGCAAAACAGAGACTGAAGGGACAAGCTAACGGATCTGTCTGGAGCTACTGCAGTACCTTCACATTACCAATGAGGAGCTTTGGCCGGTCAATTCACAGATTCGTCTTTTCTTTGTAGATTTTTGTTTAAGTGTCGGCCTTCATGAATATCAGTAGAAATGGCAAATAATACAATCCAAGTTAGCTCTAAATAACAAAGCGCTATTCAACATGAGGCGCTTGGTAAAACCAAATGATTCCCCAAATGAAACGGCAGAGCCAAAACTCATAAGGGAATGCTTGCAGAGTCATTGGTCTCTCATATGTCCTGATGATTGTCTTTTTCCCTCTTTCCTCAAACACATTAATCCACAGGAAGCTAAACATTCATTCATTTTGTGAAATTAATTTACAGACAAAAAGAGGGAAAAGCATCACATTACTTCCCTCTTTGAAGACAGTTTTTGTTCTGTGGCAAGGCTATAAAATACATCACACATGATTGTCCAACACTACAACGGAAAAGCAAATTAAAAAAGCTGGGCTGCTAATGTGACACAAGCCTTCCTGCAAAGAATGAAAATAGGTTTCCTTTCTCAGATATCCATGCAGCATGCACAGTGGGGCCTCAGATTAGACAACAAACGGGTTTCACTCCATCAGGCCTTTTTCTTTTTATCTGAATGGTGATAAATTTGATAAAATAATCAGAAATTACACTTAAAAAAAGTAACTATTTGTTATAGAGCTAAATTCCATTTCATTTTTGTTTAAAACTTAAGAACAGTCATTATCTTGCCTGCAGTAGATTCTGAAGAATCATAGACAAATACAGAAAAGTTGAGCGCTACTTTAGCTAACACTTCATCATGCTAATAGGAACATATTTATGTTGATAAAAATAAAAAAAAATTATAAGCAAATTAAACTAATCAACATGCTGGAATCAGTTTCTAACAACCATAAACAAACACTATGTTGTTTAGCAAAATAATGTTTTACCACAGAACAGCCATCAGTCAGACTTCTTGTTCCAAAATCTAAGCTAAAATCAAAAATAAGAAATGTGCTGTAATGCATTATTAAAACTACATTAGCGTATTGAGAGCAAATGTAGGTGTAGAGAGATGTGTGAATTTGCTGAGTCATTGTTAGGCTTTGTAGATGTTAGCTTCCTAAATGATAATTGTCTTCTTTTCTCACAAAATCTAAAAATTAAAAAAGAAAATCATAGCATTGTTAACTACATTTTAATTGTTTTTTCTTTTCTTAACTCTTTTGCATAATAATTGATTATTTCATAGAAAAATGTATGTGTTGCTGTGTCAAACAACCTACAAAATGTTTAGCTAAACAATTATTTGACAAAGAACTGAAAAGAAAAAATTGAGAATTTTTGGGGTTTTCTGGTTATTCTCTGACTGCCTGTTAGCTTAAGCAGCCATTCAATTCTTCATTTAAGGAATTCTAAATGATTAATCATGCTGGAGTTGAATGTTGCAAACTGCAGGGAAGATATTGACTATATATAATTAATCCACAAATCATCACATAAAAAATGTTCCTTTGTCATTGATGTGTCAGAAAAGAAGTAATTTAGGTGCCTAAGTTTAAGAAAAGTAAGAGATTATCCTTTTCATTCACTGAGCTTTTACATGTGTTGACCAGGTCTACAGATCTGTTGTTTATCCACTGCCGATGTGCTCTAGCGGGTGATTATAAGTGGCACGGTCAGCCCCAGCCTGTTTTCTGGCAGCCAACATGATGAACTCAGGATGATTTGGGTGGATTGGAGAGATTAGGCATGGTGAGAAAAGAAAAACTGCATTTCTATCTGTGCTCCACTCTGTGGCTGAAAGAAACGGCAATTCTGTGCCTTCTGTATTTTTGGATTTGTGCTGAAGACAAACACAGGCAGCCTGGGGAGCTGTCACATAACACAAAAGAACACATGACTGAAATTAGATTTAAGCTTGTGGTGTGTATGACCATGACAGATGCATCAAGACACAGATTGTGAAAAAAAAGAGAAAGGAAAGCAGCGTTCTTTTCAGATATTCAGAATTGCTTTTACAAATGATGGGATTTTTTGAGGGGCGGGGGGGGGGGGCAAACAGCCTCAGGAAAGTGTTTCAACAAGCCACTGATCATGCCATGCAGAGCAATATGAACAAGGAATAAAATCCACACCATTTATTTTTTTTATACTCAAAACATCTTCGTATTAAGTGACAACTTTAATGTACTCGTGAAAAAAAAAAAATAGTAATATACACTTTGTTTTTTTTAGTCGCTCCTTTGATGTTTATCTGACTTTCATCCCCTGTACAGAGGCACTAATAACACCCAAACCTTTTAATTTTTTTATGTATGCACATTTCACCAACAATATAATATAAATCAATATTATCAATGCTATTTACAGTCTTTATCATTTGGTACCGTTTGACATCTGTGTTGACCAATTTCAGTTTCAGCCAGAGGACATGAGGGCAGAGAGGGTGGGATAACTTCTGTCCCCCTTCATTTGCAAAAAGATCTGCACCCATCCGAATGTGTGATCACGTCAAATAGTTGCAATGATTGTAATGGCAGTTTCTCCAATATATATACTAAACTCTTACACATTATGACACATGTTCTATACATAGATATTTTTTAAAAATAATTCACAACAGTTTGATAAACGGGGGAATGAGAACAAAAAACTGTGTCTTAGTGTGACAGCTTGTGAATTTTTATGAACCCTGTTGTGTGTTTTGTTGTAAGCTGATTTACACAGCTGTGATGCCACCAGCTTTTGCAATTAACACAACCAATATGGATCATAGCATCTTAATTATGTGATGTTGCCAGGTTACAGAGCTTCCAAATCTTTCTTGTTCCCTTTGTTCGTGCTAACGAAGCCTCCGCTGTTCAGACAGCGGTGCAACCAGAACATTAACTTTAAAACTATTTGTTTTATAAGAGACTCTTAGTGGATTTTAAAGTTGTGAATCGTCTTCTTGAAAACTCAAAATAGTCAGTGATGACAGACTTGAAACCTATTTTCAGTCGTTTTTGCAAACTATGGCAGCAAAAGTGAGCCATGATGCATCTGATTTCCCTTGATCCACCCTTCAAAAAAACCTGCAGCTTAATTCGGAATTCAGTAGACAGAGCATGACTTGGACGTTATACAATTATCTAAACGATCTTACAGATGGCAGTGGATATTAGATTTGGAACCAAAAAATAAAGGCCAAAGATTTGTCTTTCAGAGATACTATATACCAAGAGAAGGTTGGGGCATCCATGGCTGCTATAGTGGCTTATGCAAAGATCCACCCTTAAAACAAAATTATTTTATATGTAAAACATCCCACAAAAATCTCTTAAAACATTTTTTTTAAGTTGTAATTAAGGGCTGTTTTTTTTAATATTTTACAATAAGAAAGCAAAATCTGAGTGGAGTTCTTAACACAGATAAACTAAAGAAGTGTGAATACTTTCTGGCATTGTCCGTCGGTGCGTTGCTTAGGCAGGAATGTGAAAGCTTCTGTTTTCAGAACAGATCAGAGGAGGATCTACTTTCCCAATAACTGAAGTTGGAATTAAAATCAATTAAAAATATTCAAAAAATAAAAACTACAGGAAAGGACCCGGACGTTTATTTAAATTCTGAAAGAAAAAAGGTTTAAATTATGTCCCATGGCTGTAAACAGACTAGCTCCCTCACATACTTTAATAACAATTTTGTGAAGTTAAAAGTCATGGCACAAAACTTTGCATAAAACACTTCATCGTAAAACCCAAAACTAGGTGGTTTTCTGTCTGTTTTTGGTGGCTGTGTGGATTTTAGTTACCGATCAGAGCCTCGGTTCACCTATATTACAACAGCTCTGCACGCATTTTAAAAGCCCGCCTCATCTTATGCTTTGTCACATATGATTTCAAAGGCTTTCTGGCTTGAGAAGGTTGCAACGTAAACTAACTTAATTTCCCAAGAGCTTTAAAAAACAAAGAAAAATAAAGGCTTGATATTTGTGTTAAGTGAGCTTTTTAAAATTCCTGCTGAAAAAAAAGTTCAGCTAAGCTGTAAACATGAAAGGAAGCGTGAATACACCTTAACTCATGTTACCCACTTAGACAAGCTTAGAAAGAAAATAATCTAAAACCATTCATAAGCAGGTTACTTTAAAACTTTAAGGTTAAATTCACAATAAAAAGTGGAAACAGGTGTCATGGTGCCTCCCGGTGTTTTCTCGCTGTTCTAGGTGACCTGAAACTTTCCCATCTGCCTCTGATGTGGTGGATTTGTTGCTACGGTTACACATACATGGGGGTGGATACAAAGCTCTCGCCACGAGGAATGTTGGCAGAAGAAGGCCCGTGGTTGGATGAATCGTTGCCATGGTGACTGTCAGCAGCATCCTTGTTCCGGACAGGAGGAGCTCCGCCGTTCAGGGCCTCGGTAGCCTCCTCATCCATGATCTGTAAAGTTCAACACAGTCATGTTTAGAACCTGATATTTGATGAGGATGAAAATTACAGAACTTAAAAAGTCCCAGAGTAACTCAGGCCTCCAAACCTTAAAACTAGCCTGTGTTTTCTTTAAAGTAATAGTAGTTTATTTATTTTTTTAATGTTCCTGTTTTTTTTAAGATAGTTAGGGTTGGGGTAGACTCATGATGACATGCAATATAAAGCAGAAACCTACTGAGTGCATCTATACTATGGATCCTAGTCGGGATCCTATCAAGCTAAATAAAATAGTATTTAAGCTAAAAAGTCTCTTAAAATAATATAAATTAATTAATTAAATTGTTTTCTGCATGCCCAAAGTTTCCATCAGCATATTGAAGACTCCTAAATTAAGAATAAAGTTAGAAAGATGTCACAGAACTCTACAGGTCATTTATAAATCTTGTTCTATTAAGTTACTGTATAAGTGTTTGTGCATTTAACTATAAAATAAAAATAGAATTAGAAATGAAACTATTACTGCAAGTGTATTTTGGTGATTCTGCTTTGCTTCAATCAGGTCCAAACATTTGTGCTATATTGGCCAAAATCACCTTTAAAACTTTATTGTCTTTTTTTTTTGTTCTCCAATAACAACAAAATATGTATTATGATAAAAAAACACAACAGGCTGTTCAGATGTTAGTAGAAAACAGATCTGTAAATGTGTATTGTTTTGTTTTTTTAAAAAGAAGAACTGCAAGAACAGCTTAATTTTTCACCAGGCCTTGTATTATTCGGCCAAATCTAATATAGGGGTGTGCCCACTTATACTAGGACTATAATATCTTTGATATAAAACAACACGTTTTTTTCAACTGTCAATGATATCCTGTAAAACACAATTAATAAAATCCTCTTCTTTCACAGTTAAATATCCATATTTACACGGATTATTCCAAGGGGCCTCAAATGGCCCCTGACCTTTACATTATTCTTCATAATCCCTGAAAGCGAAAAGCAAACTGATGAAACTACACTACGAAATTATAGCAAGTATCGACCAGATATGTGAAACAAACATTTGTCTTTCAGTATTTGTCATAAAGATACATACAGTCAGGAAAGAAACCACCATTTATAAGGGTTTGCATCTCAGATCTTTACAAAAACTGCTATTCAAAAATCTGCTATTCACCAGGCTCTGAGATTCTTTAAATTCTAGTAAACGTAAAAACTACACAACATATTCCACACTGCTATTATTTATGAAATGAGAAACAAGAATGAAACAAAGAAACTGTGTAGGTAAGAAAACAAAGTTCACCAGCTCTGCTGCCAAAGGATTTAAGAGGGAAGGCTGCAGCAAAGTGCTGCCAATCAAAGCACTTCATCAGATGATCAAGATCTCTATGAACAACTCTGTAAAAGCAGCAGCATTGTGACTTTCTACAGAGAAAATGAGTATTTCTTGAAAAAAGAAAACAATTACGATAGATGCCAAGCTTTCTGTTTGGGAACCTCCAAGGAAATTCACTGACATTGAAATGTTTGGAGGAACAGCAAGATCTCTATGGACATCAGCACCTTAAAGGTTCTATAGCTAACTTTTCTAAGCCTTATAAACTCAACTAAATGCATATATATGATGGACTATTGCCTCTAAGGAGTATTCATTTTTAATGTAATATTGGTTGTTTCCATTTAACCCTGAAGAACGACATCCCAGATAGCAAAGGATCTTAATTTAATGTTGGCCAAAAAAGGTTGCTTAATGTTTAAAGTCTACAGTTGATGGTAGATCAACCATAAAACAATCATACATTTTACTAATAAATCAATGTTGTTATGTGGTACTGTGGACACCCCGGCTTGGTTAATTGGTGTTGTGGGAAAAATCAATCTCCTATTATTTCCTATTATATATCTTTATTTATCTCAATTACTTACTAATAAAATTACTCACTCAGGTCTTTCCACCTACAAGGCCACACACTGTCTAGCTTATATGTTGCTTTGGGACAAGAATTAATCCTCCCATAACAAGCCAGTTCTAGTTGTCATAACATTTCATTGTCCACACTGTCTGTAATGTGTTTTGGATTCTGAAAATCTTCAGTCTTTAAGTTTGTGAGAGTTTTCCCTGTATAGTCAGAACAGACCTGAACCTCATGCTATGATTTTTATTTGTTCTTATTTCTTTGCAAAGAAATAAATAAATGCCAACTGAGTGAATGTATCCACTGATCTCCTTTACTTAACTAGATGCCAAATAGTTTTTTCTCATGACACTGTTCATTATAACAGTGGTAATAAGACCTCATTCTCTTGAAAGAAAAAAAAATAAAAATCAAAGATAGTAAAGATTTCTGAACGCTATGGTGACACTTTCCGACCACCGACATTAAACCATGTGGTTTCAAACTGAATTATCTGGTTATTTTAATCTCTGAAAACCCTATGGTGCCGACCTGTTATCACAAATGATATTTTTCTCCATATATTCCACACCTGCTGCTCGGGGACAAGTTTCTGGCTGTCTTGACCTACTAAATGTTTTCCTGCATAAAATTAAATCTTAATACCATGTTGTTATTTTTAAGCTTGAACTGATTGAAAAAAACTTGTAATGGTGTGTTATAGTGTGGAGCTATCATCCGTGAAAAACTAAACTTCTCTTGGGTTTCACAATGGCTTTAAATGATGTCAAATGTAAATGAATCCACATTTATTCCTTAACTTAGATTCGGTATAATATCAACACAAATGTACATGTGGATCCAAATTTAGAAAATAGTTGAATCAACGTTGATATCATATCGGTTATGGTAAAAAACCAAACGCTGAGTCAACATATAACAACAACCACTTTTATATAGTTTAACTGTCTGGCTTCAACATGGATTCCATATTTTTTTCTAACCATATTTCAACATTGATTCACTCATATTTCGCTCTCTAGGACTCGTCTTTGCCGCCTCTCCTGTGTGGGTGCCGCCTATTTCATGATGTCACCGTATCACAGCGCGTCTAGCGATCAGTCTGCTCTTTATGAAGGCTGAACACAGTCAGAGACATCTCACAGCTGAAAAACACATTTTGAAGAATAGCTGCTAAAAGAGCCACTTTGTCTTGAGTAGGTGTTTCCTGGAGGGGGCAGGTAATTACTGTCCTACGTAGGACAATGATGGCCACTTGTTTTTCCAGGACAGGGAGGGGCTGAGTTTAGATTTTAATGTGGAAATAACATTAGAAGATAGTTCAAATGGTGAAATAATTGATTTTGCATGATACAGGTTCTTTAAATCTAAATGTTCTTGAAAGATTAGAAAATAAAAGTTACAAATCTGGTGCTTTTCAAAGAATTAAATGATAAAGTCTCCATATTGAGAAAAAAATGAGACAGGTTGCCTTAGATGTGCAGAGTTAACTGCAACTAAACCACAAATTGCTGGTTCCACGTCTCTTTTGGAAGAAGGGATAGAAGTAGAGATGTTTGACCTTAATGAACGGCATCATGAGTGCAGAAAAGCAAAAAGCCCATCAGTAGAACAGCTTCAAACCAGCTGTCCAGCACAGTGGTGGAGGGTTGATGATGTGGGCTGATGTGGACAGAGACAGCTCAGATATATTATGAAGACTAGAAACTCCTGTGTAGAATACCAGAGACATATTATATACTGTCACATAGAAATGATAATATGAATATATTGCCGGTGCAGACAGTTGTATAAAATGTTAAACAGTTGGCAGTTCGTTTATCAAACATTTTATTTAGTTTTCATAACCCTTTTAAAAGTTTAGATCATTTTAGAACATAATGATGAACAGATCAGTTTCCTTATGTCTGGATCTGTAAACTCGATTACTAAAAACAAATATTTTCATTTTACTCTTAAAGGAGAGGTCATATTTATTCTCTGCTCTATATAAATGCAAATAAAGCTGTGATTCTTATACTGTGGTTAGTAAAAAAGGCTTCCTTTGTTTATTATTGGATTATAGTTCAAAGCTCAGGAAGATAGATTCCCTGGAAAACAAAAATAAACCAGAAAAAAAAAGATTTGTTGGAGATTATTTTCATAGTATAAAAAGGAAAGACCTGAGAAACAGGCTGCACTCTGGACAAGATGGATTCTCCCGAGATTTGTGAGATCATAGGAGAATCATTTGTTCCTAGCTTCAGGCTGTGAGCAGCTAAGGATGCGTTGGGTGGCAAAATAAGCAATGGTTGCTCTAAAAGAGGTTAACACAGATGTTGCTGCAGTGTCATCAGATAAGATATAGAAAGAGAAACCTTCTGCACAAAAGAATGTCTCCTTTGCAGAACACAGCTTGCATTTAGCTTGATGATATTTGTTACCCAGCTCTATAAGGGAGCTCAGCTGGTCTTTAACACAATCTGATCATTAAGTCTGGACTTACAGAGCCAACATAAGCAGGTTAGTTAGTTAGTGTCAGAAAATGCAACAAAGGAACAACAATAAAGAAAGCAAATGAGGTTTCTTAGCTTATACAGAACCAGACATGGATTCGACTACAAGATTTTATTTTATAGGTAGTGAAGTTTAAAAGGATCTAATAAATCATAGATGAACAAATGTACTCTTAAGGCCCATTAGGAACCTTTTCTGGACTTTAGGACTTCAGTCTAAAATGTATTCCTTAAAAGTCAGACCATGTCAAGGAAGTTTCCAATAATGCCAACTGAGTCTCAGAAAGGCTGATGGGCTTTAAAACAAATCCACCAGTTGATGCAGCATTTGTTCCCTGCAGAACAGATATGATCCTGATAAAACAATGACAATCTTAGAAGTAGAGAAATCAGGTCTTTACCACAAACTTAAAAATAATTAAAAGACGTTTGAGGACTATTTCCTAGAGGATGTAGAAAAAAAGAGCAGATATTTTAAGAAAGCATTTTGAAACACAAGACAAGGCTTGGATTATTGTGCTCTACACTCTAAAACAACTACACAATGCAAAAAATAAGAAAAAAATAGCAGGGTCACCCTCATTTTCTGTTTAAAAAATACTAAGGAGCAGCACTAAACACAGTGGAGCAACATTCTGCTTTGATGCTTGGAAAATCAGGTAAAAACCAAAGCTTTTTTAATCACAATTTAACCCTATAATTAATCATTCAGAATTGGGTTGAGTGCGTCATTCCAAAAGCTAAGTGAAGTTCAGACTTTAAAAACTTGTAGTTTTTTTTAAACAAGGAAGGGCAGTTATGAAGAACTAGTGAGACAAATGTCATAAGTAATTTAGAGAACAACAGAACAAGCTTGGCAGAGAGTCCTTTGAGAAAACTTATGAGGAACGTCTCCTATAAGACCCAAGAAGACCTGCAAGGACTCTGATGGATTAACAAGCCAAGTCAGGAATAATAGCAAGAAATAAGACAACCGTTAGATCTGTACAGGAATGAAGAGCTGCAAAAAGTCCACATCTGCAGAAGAGACACCTTCAAGCCTGAAGTATGACAGCCTGGAGAAAACTTCTGCATTGAGGAACCATGTGGTTTTTTTAGATCTAGTTATAGTAGAACTGTCTGCCCATGTTTAGAGAAAGAAAAGTGTTTCCACAGTGAGACACGGCCTTGATGCATATGAAACTGAAGAAAAAAAAGACAACCTAAAGAAGTCAGTGACAATTCTGAGTCTAGTAACTGAAAGTTTGGCATAAAACCCTTTGAAAAGTTGGAGTATGTTAAAGACAAAGGTCAATATCAGATAAACAGGGAATCTGAAGGAGAAATATTTCAAAGAAGAAATGGCAGAGAAATTAAGTCTGGTGTTTTTTTCGTAGGATAAATATGTGCTTGAGTGCAAAGTAAAATAATCTAAGCAAATAACCTGGATAAGGATTTCTAATTTCCCTTTTCAGCTTTGGTTTGCAAGATTTTTGTACGAGAGGTTTCCTGGAGCCCAATTTAGTTTTTCTCAGAATCAAATGAGCTAAAATAAACTGAGAAGAAAACTGATTTCATTTTATGCCCTGTTTTTACCAGTGTTTGTATTTGGGGCTCATTTGGATGTAAACCTGACCCTATAAAAGTCTGTACAGGGGTGGCATAATGACCTGATGTTGATTGTTCACATAGGTTTGATGCAGGATAACTATGGGGAGAAAATGACCATATTGTCAGCTGGAACAGATCTAAAGTGATCCTTTGTGGCGTACTTATGATTAATTTCTCCTCTGCAGTGAACAGCAGCTGCAGGGATTTCCCTGAAGAGAACTGGAAGACATTTTGGAGGGAAAAGGATGCTAAAAGCAACGCAGAGCAGGAAAATTTAAAGAAAAGTAACTTTTACTTGCACAAACATCTCTACGTCTTCAAATCGTTGCATACGTCTGTGTTGACTACTTTCTTAAATAGAATATGCTCATGTTACCATTCTGATAGAGTGGAGTAGATCACATTTTTTGACCACTAAGGACATTTTTAAATTGTCAAACTCCAGTCATCTTTGTATTTTCAAAAGAATAATGACATTAAAGAGATTTTACGTTAAAGATGTTCTGTAATTTAAATAAAGTGCTGCGCAAGGAGAGTTGAAATCAAATACCTATTTTCTCACCAAACCAGTTTGGATTACTCAAACTGTAGCAGCTAATGCTGGGATCACCTTGGTCCATCTGATTTGCAAACACCTCAGTGAGATGTCTTCATCTAACTTGCGTAAACATCTGTAATAATTTATAGTTTTTGCTTTTTTTCTGTCTAAAAGTGGGCCAATGACATTTGTTTTTGAGAAGCCCAAATTAAAGCTGTACTTTTAAATGTTGAAGGGATCCACGGTTAGTTGTAACAATAGACTTTATTTGATAAAATTATTAATTTCGATGTTAATACAATACAGTAAATAAATTTAAATATTGTAAAATAAATGTTGCCATGTTGTTCACACTGCAATGACCAATGCTAGGTCCTCTAGTGCTAACTCCCTCAAACCACAACAGCAATGAGCAGCGTTAAATTTTGCTGTTTGAACCAAAGGGTGCTGAAATTAACGACAATGCAGAAATCACAAGAAGTGATGAAGATGAGGGGGAAAAAGTTAAGAAAGTGGAGATAGTTGGCTGAAGAAGCTGGTGTTTGTGCTGCGGCTGCTGCTAGGAGATGCTAACCCAGTGAATGAGCTATGCAACAAAGAGCTCCACTTTCTAACTGAAGCTGTTTACGGTTAGCATCAGGATCAAAACATTCTTTTCAGCTATATAAAAACGATCAACTAGGGATGTCCCGATCCCATTTTTTTTGGTTTCTGTTTAGATGCGTGTTTTTAAATTATTAGTTTTGCTGAAACGGATCCGATACTGACCCGATCCGATACCTATATATTCAAAGCACCTCTGCTTAGCTCTGGTGCTGCTGTTTCACAGACCTTCGCCTAGAATAATTTCTAGGTGAAAAATCAAATCATTGATATCAAAGCAAGCGACAAGAAAAGTTCAGTTTACAGATATTGAAGGTTGCTCTCTGATCCAAAGTTGTTTTCAAATTAGAAAGTATTGCAACACATCGAACGTCTCTGCATGGTGTTGCACCTTGATTTACAGCAGCTGTAAAGGTTATTGATGCTGAAAACTCTATTGGCCCAATTTCTTAATAATAACTTCTTAATAATTTCTGAAATAATTTAGAGTTTTTACATATCAATTCATAAGTTTATTAGAAAATTAAAATATATATGGCAAACTTGTTCACCTAGTCACAAATCGATCTCAACAGATCAGTACAGTCCAATAATTTATATATTTTTTAAAAAGGTAAAAGTTATACAAAATTTTTTAGGTGAAAATCTGCTTGATCTTTACTTTATGAATTGTCAATATTAAACCATTTAATCTTTTATCATCTAGCATACAGTTTGCAGCTGGAAATATTTTCTTTTTTTTTTCTTCATGCTCAGTGTTAACAAAGCATTTTTAAGAGTTGTTTACAGATATCACATACCACCAGCTATGTTTGCACTCCAGTGTTGCAGTAATTTGCAGCATCTTAGTTGCTGAACTACCCCGAGGAACAGCAGACTGGTAAAAAGTCATTTACTTGTATCACTGAAATGTGGCGGACATTTTTTCTGAAAGCAAAAGTGCAGAAGTGTTGATGCCAGAACTCTCTCGTCAAAGGAAAAAAAACTTGAGTATTTTAATATAAAACTACACTGCTGAAGAGTTACAAACTTCCACCAACTACTCCACATAACTTCACTTCAAAAAAACAACAACAAAAAAGCTAAACTCTGAACTATCCCTTTAACAACTTTTGATTGACTGGAGCAAAGCAGACACCAAATACTCCTCGCATGCAGCCAGTAAAAGTCCACACATGTGTCACTGTATGACTCGCAGTCTTAAAATAAAAACATTTGTTTAAATCTGTGTGCACGTTTGTGTTTGTGCATAAACAGTGTGTGTTGGTTACTGTGACAGGCTCTCCCCCTGTGGGCTCGTAGTAAACCTCTCCTGGGCTCAGAGGCACAATCTCTGTGGCTGTGGGCGGCTCTGACGGCTTGTTCAGCTGCATGCACAGAAATCAGCGCCGAGGAGAGCAAAACACAAAACAGCACAGAAACAAGTAGTCAAGTGGAGAAGACAGGAGAGAGCCTTTGAAACAATTCAAGAGGATCTGTTCACAAGATAACACAGCTGTCTTCAGGAACGCTCAGAGTTGGACTACACACCCTTTGAAAAGAGTAGCACAACCCTTCACTTACACAAACACTGACTCGCATCCTTCAGCTTTGTTGTTCTCAACAGCCTCGCCATTAACATACAAAGAGCAGACACTTTGCGTTGACTTTCCTTAAGAAAAAATGGTTTTAAACAAGGAGAATGGCTCAGACTTGAACTTTAAAGCTTTTTCATACCATTCACTGCAATTAAGCAATTACTGCGGCACTTTAACTAAATTCTCTCAGCTGCATTTTGACCTAAATTATTGGAGCTTTCTCATGTGTGTTTTCCCCAAATCAGGCCTATAAATGTTCACTTAAAACACAACTTAACTTCAAGAACTTCAGATTTTCTTGTTCCCCCCCACAGATTACGGCTTTGACAGATACAACAAAGAAAGCCGTTACTACTGAGGTTTACCTGGTTTCTTTTGGATGTTTTATTCAAAGATATAAGTGAATGTAGAGCTGAAACAGGCTCAGTTTATCTCTTATAATTTACCTCTTAAAGTGTTTATTCCCTCTTTTCATGCAGAGACGGTTCTCTGCCTTTTGTTCATGTATACATCTATTCTTGCAGACTGTGATCGTCTCCTCCGTGCCTCGGAGAGGCTGCCTCTAAAGTTTCAACTAAAGCAAAAGTGTTTAGAGATAAAACCCCCAATATTAGCCTCTTATCAACTGCTAGATAAACTCTGAAAACTCCAAAGAAACCATAAGTAGCCAACAACCACTTTTCCTGACAAATTGTCAATTCACCAGATCTTCCAATTCTTATATTACAATCCAGTCAGAGTTTTCAATTCAAAATTTAAAGAATATTTATTGATCTCAAAGCTAAATTAAATTAGTGGTAGTTTAAATAGTTTAAACTCTTTTCTGATTTTCAGGAAGATCTTCTTAAAGAGACATAAAACCTGAACAAGGTTTCCTCTTAAGTATTATTTAATAAATAGGAAATGATCCTTAACTAAAATAGTCCAGTGTTTTTTCAAATATTGTAGATTATTTTGCTTCTTGTTTGTATTTGTTGAAATAAATATTTATTTTAAGAAATAAAACTGATTTCAGAACCATAGAAATATAGTTTGACACATATTTAAAGTCAAGCTGACAAGGACAGCTGTGCCACTGTTATTTATGATGCACCAGAAGGTATTTAAAAACTTTCAGTGTTTTCAGAAATGTTCTGCTGTTTAAGCTTTGTTGATATTGTGCTACTTTTAAAACAATTGTTTAAACATGATGACACTGTTTTTTGTGATGTACTTCCTGCGGAGGATGAGGAGAGCCCGCCTGCCCCCGCCCATCCTCACGACCTTCTACAGAAGCACCATAGAG